>JBBBVU010000025.1:15149048-15159244 GCA_037177055.1 Atherinosoma microstoma
GATAGATAGATAGATAGATAGATAGATAGATAGATAGATAGATAGATAGATAGATAGATAGATAGATAGATAAAACAACCAGACACCCAAAAAGTATTGGTCACTGCTATTATTGAGGTTTTCCAACAACAGGTGTATGCGTGCATTTCAAGTAAACAAAAACAAACAAACAAAAAACACCTCAGCCTCACTAATCCATCTTAAATAAAGAAGTGTTGCTGATTATGTGCAATCCACTGCAAAGTATTAACAAAACCAGTCATGATTATGTTCCACTCATCAAATGTATATTTGTTTTTCCTGATTTGACATTACAGAAAAAAATCTAAGAATAATGATATTCATTTTTTTTATATATGAAAAGATAAAAACAAAAAACTCAACTGCTGAATGAATAAAAATGGTGATATTCCCGAATGAATAAAGAAATCAAACTATACTTGAACACCAACTAAATACCATCTTTGACACTAGAAATCTACAACCTTGTACGCACACGCTGAATATGCGAGCTGACATTTAAAGTGAAGAGGTAAACCACCTTCGATGACAAAGTGAAGCCGTTATGATGATACGGCAAGCCACTGTGACTCTGTGCGATCCAACGCTGCACTGAAGTTCCCTTGGGCCGATATAATGTCAAGATCAGTGAAGGAAATCAATGAAAAGCTATGAATCAATGGCGAGATGACATTTTCTGATTTCTGCACAGTGGGAAGCATGGGGGTCTTTTCACAGAGGGATTACTGGGTGTCGGGAAGCAGAGTTTAAATAATCATCGGGGGAATGAAGGAGTCGTAGAGCAGGAATAAAAAGAGAGAAAGAAGGAGAGAGTTATTCCTCATGGGAGAAGGAGGGTTGGCGAGATGGAGAAAGAGTTTAATCCCCGTTTAAGCCGTGTAGAAGCCATTGTGGCTCTGTCACAGAGCTATCAGCTATCACACCAGCTTGAATTGATCAGGACCTTTCATACCTTTCATACTGTAGACATGTACGCATACACAGATGTGGAATAACCCAAGCTAATGCCAGTAAGGCTTAACAATGTCTGCTGAATCATGACACAGATGAAAGATAAGTCACAACACAAGGGATACATATGCACGCTGTCATGCGCACCAACTGGTACTTATCCAACAAACCACGAGGAGAATAAACTAAACCCTAACTTGATAAAAATAGCTTTCTTTCATTTTATTTCTGCATGGGTCGTCAATTATTGTTAATCTGGAGACACTTCACAAATGTTTATACGTGTGTTATAATTTTTTACAGGTTTGTATATAAATCCTTTTTCCTCAGGCCCACTGGGGCAGCTTCCAGTAAGAGCACTAATCTCCAGTAATGAGATTAGATGAGTAAACCCTGTACCACCAGCAGCAAAGGATGTGCACACCTGGATAGTACTTTTTAGAAGTCCTACATTACATTATTTGTTCCAAACAGGTTACAAGTGTTACATGGCCTTAGTACACCAAAACCTCCTGGCTATACTCAGAGCATTTACACTCCTGTGGTCTGTTTTTAGCTCACGCTTGTTAGCGCAAAGCTTGAAAACACCTGAACGTATAGCTGGTTAATTACAACCCTCGTCTTTGATCGTTCAAATCTCCCTAAGCTAAAAAAGAAATACCTTCTAAAACTTAGTGGAAAACGGCCGGGAGTGGTCCATCAAATGACTTTTACATCAACATTCCTGCCAGAAAAGTTGAGAAAGGATATTGGCAGAAGATGGGAACATAAAATGTGTTTGCTAAAAGGTCCAAGGGGCCCAATTCCAAACTGTCCAGAGATATTTGGGAGGAGAAATTGAAATGTAACGATGCGGCCAGCACTGCTCAGCAGCACCTGGATATTCAAAGCTCAGAATAATCACCATTGTGTCAAGCTGCATGTGTTTATGCACGATTCGTACTCGTAGGTTTGGGTGTTGCTTTTGAGAAGCGAACATGTGTGCCTCTTGTGCTTGCTGCATCCAAATTGGGTTCAAAAGTTAAACAAAAAGGCAGATGAAGTAAGTGTACAGTCACGTGATTTTTTTTTTTTTGGTTTGCCCCCCCTTTTTTTGGCCATGATTTAAGTTTATGCCGTGAATGTGGAATACAGTTATTTGAATATTTGGACGCCCTGAGTGTGTGTGTGAGTGTGTAACAGACCATAAACAGGCAGGAATGTTCCTATTGGAGGATTTCCAGGAAGCTCTAACCATCTGGTTAGATCTCTGAGGTTTCCTAACTTCATGCTACATTTGCTATATGTATGAGAGCGTACGTGTATGTGAAATACGTTTTTAGTTTGAAATGTTTTCTTTAGACTCAACACACTTTTATAAACACTTCCTGCTTTCACTAATTCTAAACACTCGGTTTGCTCGCTTTTGCCCAGGTAAGTGTCACACATTTGCATCAGACCGCAGCAACTTTCTCCAGTTTTTGGAGTTTTCTTGCTCATCAAAGCTTATCTGGCTCCCCCACTTCTCTTCTCATTTCTCTGTATGTTGCATCACAATTATTTGAAGCAAAAGTAATCAAGTTATGAGGAAATGTAAGAAGAAAAATGTTCTTCCTTTATGCTAAATTTTTCTTTCCTGTGGTTAAAAATATTTTCAGTTTTCTGTTTCTTTTCTTCAAACATTTTTTTCCATTTTGGCTCATTCTAAGTTTATAAATTTAATCTATGATTTCAAGCATGACCCTGTTTACCCCAATCATGCAAATAAGTAATACTATGAGTTCATATTTAGGGCAAAAACTAATGAATAATCTTTATGATTAATCTGTTAATGAATGATCGATAATCTACAACTTGATTTATAAAAACACAAAAAGCTTAAACGCTTTCCAATGATAACCAAGAACAACCTCTGTATCAGCCACTAAATGGTTATTATTTTCATTGCATGAGACAAATAACTGAAAATATTTTTTTTTTAAAAGCTTTTGCAATAGACAGTTAATATTGTATCAGACAGTATTATGGAAAATCAGATCCAAACAAAAAGTTTTTGTTGGCCATTTGCTGCCTGTTTGGGTGGGTGGTTGCGTGGAAATCTAGCTGAAATGCCAAGTCCAATCAGATCTGAGCATTTATTTCAGAATTCATAGCCTCAGAAAGAGAGCAAAAGCTAGTTTTAATTTATTCCCACATTTTTTAAAGCTGCATATTCGGCCAATTTCCTCTTGTTTACACTTTCTTATTATTATTATTTGAGTGGTAGCTGTCATATCTGTTAAAATGTTTGCTGTGAACATAAAGAGTTTAAGGACAAGGGTGATATAATAGATCAAATGTTGTTGCCATGCACTTTGCTTTTTTATCTTCTAGAGGGTTGCACAATATTAGCAACACATGCTGTATGCAACATCCTTGTTGAATATTGCTATGACGATGTGACGTGTGATATGTAAACAATTACTTTAATATATGGTACCAACCTCAGGTGTTTTAATGACAGCTGTATTCCACTTAAGCACGTCTGCTCGCTAGTTAGTTGTAGCGCGTGCACAAAAGCACAACTTCCTCTGATTGGAATGCAGCCCTCATTAATTCAATTGATTCTGTCTAAGTTTAAGTTTAAATGTCTTTAGGATATTGATGTAAAGTTAATAAATATAGTTTAAATGGTCCTGACCACTGTCCATTTTTGAGAGGGTAGTCTTTCTCTTTCTCTAGCTCACTTGTAGATTGTTGTTTTTATAGCAACCACTTACCTCCTTTTCAGATAAACCTCAGTAGAATTCATTATAATATTTGCATCAAGTTCCTGCATCAATTTTAATACCTTATCAATAGAAACATGTGGATAATGGCTTTAATATAAAGACTGGCGATTCTACAGGGATTTCAATTCAATGCATCATAGCATTAAAAACAATCTTGTATATACTTAGTAACACAAGATTAATATGATTAATATGATTTCTATAACTTGTATTTATCTTTAACATAAACTCAACTTTCAGCAGAGCTGTTTCTTTAATAACCACAAGCTGCTGGTGAACTCGATGGCTCAGCTCGGCCGAGGCTTGGCGCCATTTAAAGTTGTTTTAATATGTAAAATACTTCCTTCTCGCTTCCTGTGAAATCATTTTGAACAACTGCTGCAAAACCGCTGGAGGAGCTGGAATCACAGGAGGGCTCGCTACCCACAACGCTGTAAACACAACATACAAATGTGCAGTGAAACCACGTCCACACACACAAACAGAGCACAGAGTTAAAAACACTCCCCACCTCACGGTGTAAATGTGTTGGGAGTTTCTCGGGGTCGGACCACACACATAACATAACACAACATCACACGGGCATCCATTTTCCAGCGTTCATAAAGGTACATACACACACTGTATGAACACAATGGCACACAGAGTGAACGTATACTGGTTAACAGCGTTTTGAATTTCCTACATTTTTCAAAACCTCAAAAATATCATCTTTGCACACACTAAAACATAAACAAACACCAATATGCAACACCGAACAAGCTTCATTAAAACTTTAAGTTCTTAGACTAATTCTTGTCATTGGAATTAAAACAAACAAACAGAGAAAAATCTACCACAGTAACTTCTATGAACTCAAAACAAACAAAAACAGCAACTTTTCAGCCTCTCTCATTAGCATGCTGATATTCAGGGACCCACATTAAGGTAGAATTAATATTACATTTGCAGTCCTGTATAAATATTTGATCAGAAATGCTCGCGGGCCCCATGTATGTTTACTGCTTATAGTTCGCCCAACATTAACATCAAGGATTTCCTTTAAACCGTGAGGAATTCAGATTTTCCTCTGAAAATACAGGAAATATTGGTTTGGTTTGCTGAGCCCATAATAACTAGAAAACACAGAAAGGAAAAATAAAAATTCCAAAACATAATAGGTCTGGCTCACTGTCAGCGTGGAAGAAAAACCTACAGTATGAGGAGGATGTTTTTGAGGAATTAAAAAAGAAATGCTTATTTTAGCATTTAATGAATGACTGTAGAAAATCCCTCAGGTGGAGGGTAAATAAATTAGTGAGTTAAATAAGGCGTGTATGCATACAAACTTCCTCTGAGTCACTTACTGGAAACTAGGTATAAAAATACTATGATATATATACAGAGTGAAATGCCTTTTCAGTTGCATCCATCCACATGAAGATAAAGACAGAGCTGGAGTTGATCTTGGCACTTTATTTAATACAAAAAACAGGAATTAAATGCTGCTTATCCCAAAGTTCATATTAATCTTTTAACTAGCCCTTTCTTTATTTTCAACAATGGGGATAAGATAAATATATGCTGGGAAATACAATCCGATCTGAGACATTCAATCATTTTCTATACAGCTTATTCCAATTCAGGGTTGCTGGGAAGCTGGAGTCTATCCCAGCCGTCAGCAGAGGGGAGGCAGGGTACACCCTGGACAGGTCGCTAGTGTATCGCAGGGCCAACAAACAACCATTCATGCTCAAACTCTCTCCTAGAGAGAGTTTTTTAGACCAATTAATTTGAATTTGACAAAGTTTTTTCTTTTGTCTTCCAGACTGTGTTTGGGTGCATTTTAATAAGATAATGCTACCTGGCATTCTCATCTCTAAGCCAGCTAATTCCTTCCTGTACATATGTCCGTATACAAGACAAAGCAAAAGCAACAACAACAAAAAATAGGGAAAAAAATGCAGTGAGCTTGGTGTGTGATAACGTGAGTGTGTCTGCTTGTTGTCACCCATGTATTACTACACTACCTCAACGCTCAGGACCTTAACCATGTCGAACACACAAAAAGAAACAAAGCATTTTCTTTTTTAAGCTCATGAAACCTTGATGTCAGACATTTGGAGTTTCTTATCACCAGAGCAAAAACATGAAAATAAATAAATAAAATGGAAGACAAAAAAGAAGTCTTCTGTTGTCTACCACACAGTGAAGCCACGCGTTTCTTTTGTTTTTACTCCTCTAGAGTTCAATCGCAGAACAGCAGAACAACAGCCATGAAAAGGCAGACCAGAAAGCGCGAGATCAGTAGAGGAGGAGCTGGTGCTGGGGAGATTTAACTGCTGAACAGAGAGCAGCAAACACTCAGACCACCAGATTTATGCAAAAAACAGAAGGAAGAAGCGGTTATTATGTGGTCGATCACAATGCGGAGGTCAGAGAAACCCCAATATGACAACGTCTGTTAGAAAAGAGCAAACTCAGATGCTGGATTTTGCATCTTGCCCTCCTGACTGGAAGATAGGAATGTTTAATAGTCACGAGGTTTTAGGGAAAGGGGTTCAGACTTTTGTAGCCTTTGGGATATTAACACTACTACACAGGGGGAAGAGGGGGGATATATAAGATAGTTGCTTGTACTTTTAAAGAAATCTTGCTAACATGTTATTTTATGTACAAGTTTTAACATTTAAAGAACAGAGTAGTCCATTTTTCCATGACCTTCTCTTGTAACAAGGGTTTGGCAACATGGCCTATAAGTAATATTTCAATGTTTTTTGGCTTAATCGTGATACACACTATGTACCTTAATGTTTTAAAATCTCCTCTAAAACACACAGTAAATGTTGAACTCAACATAATCATGCGTAAAAAGACACCAGCAGAATTTACAGTCATAAACAAAATTATTCCTACACTTCCATTAAAGAAGGAAAAAAATCAGCTGTCACTGAAATAATTTGAAATTGGCAAAAGTAAAAATAAATAAAAATTTGATGAAAATCATGACATTGTTATTGAATTGTGGTTCAATAGAAATATTTTCAATAAACGAGCAAAAAATATGAGAAACTAATATACGTTACGTCACTCATAAGCTAATATTTAGTTGAGCAATCCTTTGAGGCGATCACTGCAATCAGATGCTTTCTGTAACTCTCAATCAGACTTTTACACCTGTTGACAGGTATTTTGGCCCACTGCTCATCAGCTAAGTGCTCTCATTGGTCCAGGACCGTATTGTTTGTTTTTTATTATTTTTTCAGCTCAATTAAATTAACAAAGAATGTCTTATTTCACTAAATTATAATTTAGCAAATTTATATCTATTATTAATTTTATCAGTCTCCAGTTATTTGAATTACTATTAAGAATTGTGTCTTTTTTTAATGGAAGGGGATGAATAATTTTGTTTACAACTGTATGTAAACTCTCTTAAAAGGGAAAATTAAGTTAAGTTAAATTAGGCAAACTTTTCATCTTGAACCATGGAACCTCATAACCTTTTAACAAAAAACAGTGTTTCCCCAACCAATAACAATCGGGGGGGTTTCAAACCTCCAAAAAACAACAAATTAAACTTTTTTTTTTTTTGTTCATACACAATTGCATTCCATTTTTATATGTTAAATCCCTTTTTTCTACAATTTCTACTTGGATATTTATTTGTAAATGGCATATTGTTCATTGGATTTTTCTTTTACTTATTTACTATTTTTATACGAATTGTATATAGTATTTTTACATCATACAGTTTATTTCATTGTATTCACAGTCTCTTTCTTATTCTTATAATGCTGCAGTAACATTAAAACGTCAGTCTGGGATCAATAAAGTACGTCTGATTCTGATTCTAAATGCATCAAATGCGTTAAAACGCTGAACCAATTCACACCTCTGATTGATGATTCAATGACAATTTCATTATCTAAACATATATATTTGATGATCGATGCAACTGGGTGAAATATCCTAACATTAATTAGATTGAACTTTTTTGGTATCAAGCCAAAATCTCAAATAATGGGGGGTATCGTTTGAGCTTAAATCACCATTTAGCTTTCCTCCCTTTAAACATGTAGGGTTAAACCTGGCCAAACTGTGAATGAAAGTAAACAGAACAGGAATTTTATGACAATCTGACAGAAGGTCAACCAGCCTGGATGACAATCATGTGCACAGCTGCGGTATCACTTTCTACAGCCTTAAAACGCTGGGGGTATTTTTCTTCTTACAAGTAAAAGCTCCTTTATGTAAGTATTTTCATAGGCACGTGCACAATGAACACAACTGTCAACAAGTTGTGTTAAATTGGTTTAATCAGATGTGTTCCTATCCTTAAAATGGCTAAAGTGTAACTTCACCTTTGTCTCATTTGATATGCGCATATCGGTGAATATGCAAATATCCTCACTCGTCACTTTTGATAGAGATCACGAAGCCAAACCGCTTCTAGCAAGGGATCACTTCCTTGGATTCGTCTTGTAAAGTCCATATTTTCAGATTTCCAACAGTTCAAAGGTGGAAATCTTCATTCATGAAGTTGACCGCTAAAAGAACACCATAATTATGTGTTGGGAAGGTAAAAATGAAGGGGGTTGGTGATTTTTCTAGAAGGGCCAAGACCCAACAGATGTAAAAAGGCCCCTGTGCAAAAGTTCACAGCTGTCTGAGTTAATAATGGTGTTACATCTGCTTTGACATTTTGGCTTGCTTTCTGTGGCAGCCTTGAATTTGAAGTTATTAAACTAAGTGCTGGTATCAAAGTTCAAATGCTAGTATGGTGAAGAGACCAGCAGGAGGTTGTATAATGGAGGCTAAGAGAAAGAAACAACAATGTTTCCTTTTCAAAGAGGCAGCGATGTGACAGATGTGAAGCGAAAGTCAAGGTGTCTCCTTCAAAGACAGACAGACGCGATGAGAATTATTAGAAGCGGAGTTTATGACAGAGGGGAAGAGATGAGAGATCCTCTCAACGCAAGGACACGCGCGATGACAATGAAGGAGAGAGATGAGAAACAGGAAGAGAAAAGGCGTTAGAAGAAGAATAGGCGTGCAGTACTAACCTTGAGGCAAGACTGGGAAGAGCGGCAGACAACGTTGCACGGAAAAGATAAAAGAAAAGGCGGAGAGAAGGAGAGGGAAAGGTGAGAGGGGAAAGAGGAGTAGAGCGCCAGGTTAGCCAGCTTGATCAATCTTCAAAGAACAGGAAAGTTATAAGAGACAGAAGAACTGACAGAGAAACACAATTAACCAGAGACACAGCAGGCAGACAGGCAGGCAGACAGTCACATAGACGGGTTATTAAAGGCAGGCATTTCTTGTTTTCAGTAAAATACTGAGGCTAATAAGAGTCCTGCTTACCTCAAATTAGAGCTACAAACATTTCAGGGCACAGACACACAAATGAACTAAAACGTATGGGTGCAAACTGACGATAAATGACTTCTCTATTGTTTTGGATTTTTTTACCTGAGTAAAAAAAACAAAAAACTTCTCCCCCTAACGGTGCGCAGCCTGTGGATTTTCTGTCTCTACCAGATGGCGTGCAACATGCAACAATAAACATAAAATCTAAACAAAAATCATTTTCTAAATCTTCAGTTTCCCACACAGCGTCTCATATGTTTGAGCTGGGAAAACACGGACTCCGGTGTGAGGGTACGCTTCAGAATACACGTTAATGACGGCGTGCCAGAGACTAATAGTCCATTACTGAACAATATAACAATAAACAGTTCTAATTCCTCATTACTCAGGTTTATAGAGTACATCTCTCCAAACCCCCTTCTGGTTTTTCACATTTCCTGTCTCCCTGCTATTCTCTCAGTGCATCTCCACCCGCTATTTAATATCTTTCCTCCACTACTACCTTTGCTTTCTCTTTCCTCTCTGTCTCCCTCTCTCTGTTTTCCACTCCTCCATCCAAAGCCTTTATTTTGACCATCAGGACAGATTTTCGGCTCCATTTCCCCTCAGTGTGAAGTCACATTAGTCTGCTCCAATTACCGTCCTAGTTACTGAAATAAATAAGCTGGTACCATTACAGCGGGGTGTACAGGAGAGGAGAAAGAGAGCGGCTTGATTTTTACCCCTTGTTTAACCCAAATCTAATCATTTTATTGGTAATGTTGCTCACCTGCTACTCACTTGTAGCCCAGGGTTGGCCCTATGGCACAAACAGAAGTATATTTCACTCTGATGCACTTATTTGCTTCAGGCTAAAACTCATCATTCACAGGAGACTGGGGTAGCCCCGGCATCAAGTTAGTATTTAATGTAAAAAGCTGAGTGATTGTTGTTATAAGTCTGCAGTTACTATATATATTTGTGCTACATGAAGCATATTTGTAGACATATTCATGATACATTAGTTTTGACTTAGTCTTTATTTAATTTTCTTTCATATTGCAGCCTCGCCGATGTAAACACAGACAAGTAAAGCTTTCCTTTCATGAATTACTTTATTTCCAGATCCACTGAATTTTAAATGAT
>JBBBVU010000025.1:15159546-15176850 GCA_037177055.1 Atherinosoma microstoma
AATTACAGGATTGCTATGTGACAGATGTGTAATATTTTTAAGCAACAGTCCAGCAGAAGTTGGCACGACAGAAACTGACACTAAGTTTTATGCCAATTAAAAGGAGTATAAGACTGAGACCTGCCAACTGAATAGGATTGGATGTTAGATGGTTTTGCACAGTTGAAAGCCAGAGGATAATATTTGTAATGTAAGCTGAACTTTTGTTATGGCCTTCGCACAGACTGCTGCATATTCTCTGACTCTCTTTTCCTCGTTTGTATCATGCACTGCTATTATGTTTGAATTTTATCTGTCAAGATGCTCCACCCACACCTCTTATTTCTAACATGTTGTTGTTGCAGGATGTTTTGAAGCTACATTTTGTTACTTGCTGCTTAGGTTGTCTTAAGTTAGTGTGATGTAACTGAGGGTGATTTGCTTTCACTGGTGTGTGAAAATGCACTAAAAACGTGTCTGTTTTTTTATCAGTTTAAATTTGAGGATCTACATGGCTTGCAATAACATATACAGAGAGATGTGAATGCTTCTCAGATCACCATGAAGCCATTGTTGTAGCACACAATAACACCACGTAACATATGATAAGAAGAATTAGTAAGAAAGGTAAAAAAAAGGTAAAAAAGAATGTGAACTAGTTTCTGAACTGCTAACTCAGTGGAGAATTTCCCACTGTTTCATTTTAACGAGCTTTTAATGAGTTCTTGTGAAGTTTAAATTTTTGGTTAAACTCAAAACTATTCAGCCAGAAATAAGAAACTACTCTCCAGCTTAGGATATAAAATGAAGCATCAGATTTTCCAATTATGATTATTATAATATTCATCATATCAAAGTCCCGACCTAGGGTGTCATGATATGAAGCTTTTTGGTTTTGTGTCATGTATTTTTGGTTTCCTGTTTTATTCTGTAGTTTCCTCCCCTGTGGTTTTGGTTCAGTTCTGTCAATTAGTTCACCTGGTCTCGTTTGTTCATTCACTTCTCCTGTTCCTCATTTGTCCCTCAGTGTATTTATTCTCCCTTGGTTTTCAGTTCCCTCGTCAGTTCATCCTGTTGGTTTCCCCCATCATGCTCTTGCTTGGTTTCCCTGTAGCTTGGTTTCTGTCTTTTCTTACTTTGAATTAAACCGTCATCACAACATTCCATCTGCCTCCTGTTGCTCCATCCTGCATTTGGGTCCATTCATCTATGCTCACTATGACATAGGGTATCTGATACCCTAGGACAGAGAACTCATACTGTTTCCAGCTTCAGACAATTTCCATGTAAAGAGAGCGTTCAGTTTCCCCTCACCAATAATTACAGACCATGTGCAGTATAATTTGGTCAACATATCTGTTTAGGAGTGGAGTGATGTGTAGTAAAAACAGTTCAACATGTTCAATTTGTCCTTGAGCTGCCATGGTTTGACTGCAGACCAATCGGTTTGGTGGAGCCCTCAGAATTACTACAGAATCAACTCAGGCAATAATGAGCCTACATGTATACCATATCTTTTATAGTATCTCTGATCTTATTTGATGTGAGAACAGGTGAAAGTAGCAGAGGTGGGACTTAACCAATTTCATTCTGGCTTTTTCTTGACAGCGTTTCACCGCATTAATGCCGAATCACAGCTTAATGTTGAGAAGAAACTGTGGATGGGGATAGTTTTCCTCATCATACATATAACAGCAAAATGAAACTGTCACATAAAGATGTTAAATCTGCCACATTCTTGCGCTCTCTAATTCAGTATGACCTCTGCAAACCTTTAACTTCAATATAATGACTGTCAAAGGAAAGTTAACTTTCCAGAGGATAAAAGAGGACCGAAGCTCACTGATTTCATTCCCAGCTTTTAATTGGGCAAACAGACAAACGCTTAAAGACTGCTGTGTCTTCATCAGAGTCCTGATCTGTCTCTGATGAAGACAAATCAGGCCATAAATTAAATCAGTGCTTCAGCCCTCTGTTATTCTCTGGAATTTTGCTGTCCTTGAGCTGAGACACACTCGGTTCAGCTTAATTTTGCTGGAAGATGCACAGAAATTCCTGTTTTTACAAGAACGTTAGACTTCCTCTTATAAAACTACTTAATTATACTAAAATAGGATATTCTTTGGGTTTGTTTTTTTTCCATTTTTACAGAGCAGACTGCAAAGTTCAGATATTAAATATCATTTGCTTTAATTTTATTGTCCTCAACTGAGGCAATTAAACATCTTTCAACAATACGTGTGATGTAAGAACACCACATGAATACCAATCTGCATCAGTAAATGCATATCAAGTTGCATTACAGCGTCTTCCACAAACTTAGCTCTGCTGTAAATCAGCATCTGTGGCTCCTAGCAGACTAAATACCAGTCCGCAGCTGAATTATTAATAGTTCACTATTTCTACCGACCACACGGCAACACAGTGAAGAAATTCTCAATCTTCCTAAAACAATCAACAATCACAAGTATTACAGTCAAACGGCTAAAGATGCTAACAGAGGAAAAGAGGAGTTTAGTGGAGGCAAACCAGCTGAAAATCTGAACAACACTGCTTAAGATAAAGACCCGTGACATATGAAGTGATGCTATCTTCTAAGGCTTTTCATCCCCGAAGGGCTCTCTTTAAAGACAGACACTTGAACAGACACTGAAGCGTGGAGATCATCGAGGAGACAGGTTAACATAGAGTTAGGGAGGCATGCAGGCAGACAATTAGAGATAGACAGAAGGAAAAGACAGATTTAGACTGGATATTGAGGTAGAGGTAGTGCACTCAGGATGACATAGAGTCAGAGACAAACTGATTCAAAATTACAAAGACAAGACTAGAAAAGTAGTTAGAGACAGCAACCCGTTACTACAAAAGAAATGACATCAAATTAGTGAACTATCCAGATTCCTAATGCAAGAAAAAAAGTGTGTTAAACTCTGCAAGTCAAGCATCCTCTGCTGAAAGTAAAGCAAAAGTCAAGCGAAAAAACAAAGCCACTGAAATGAAAGAGTTGCATCATTGACAGGAGCAAGGGGCTCAAAGACATTCAGGCTGTACAGAAACCGCGGTGCCAAACTGCCTCATTTTACAAACTTTTGGGAGCTGTTTGGCTTGTCATGCTGCAGTAATAGATGCCGAAAACATCTGCACATGCTTAGTTTGTGTGTAAGAGTACAACCAGGATCCAGTATCCGGACTTGAGCGGAAGAAAGCTGTCCAATTTTGCCATAACAGAGAAAGCGTGGTGAGAAGCGAGCCAATGCTGCAACTCTTTCATGGTGATTATTAGTGAGCATACTGAGTTCTGTCCCATGTGGAAAAGGCTGGCAAACAGGAGGAAAACATGCATTATTGAGTATTATTATTATTTAGCAAATCATTATAGATATTTAAAAAGTTTTCAACCAATTTCACTGTAACTGTTTAAGTCCACACACTTTTCCACATGTGGATTGTTATAATAGTGCCCTCACATCCCGTCCTTTGACAAGCAAAGTGAGTTTTGTCGTGCAGTAGTGTGCCCGCTAGCTGACTAACGAGGGCCGCCAGCCACTCACGTGCCCAGGTAGTCCCACACCATCCCCCCCATTGGCTGCTGAGAGGCAGCAGGGGGAGGGGCCTGTTTTCGTGACTGCTGAGAACGCCACAGATGAGCAGCGGAAGGATTTCTGAGGTGTGATGAGCGCAAACGAACACACTCGAACAAATTCAGAGCCACACGAATGTAGATACGCCACACATGTGAATGACGACATTAGAGATAAGGCAGAAAATGATTGGAGAAAAAGGGGGAGAGAAAAAGGAGAGGAAGAGGTGAGCGACAAGTAATGAGTTAATGTTACTGGCAAATTTACCACACACTCGGACGGTATGTTGTCTGAAACTGAGTCGACCGAGGAATGGAAAGCCAAGTCTGTTCTTACATAAAATGATCGTTTCAACAAGTAAAAACAGCTTTTTATTTCAAAGTTTCAGGTTAACATAGCAATCATGGAGGTACGGGACTATTGAAGAAATAGTGCTTCTTGTATTTTTCTAACTAATCTAATTCTCCTCCTCTCTTACCTCTCCAATTCATGGATCTTTTTCTCCTTGTCGTTCTTTTCATTCTCCATCTCCCTGAGGATCTCCAGAAGTCGTTCCACCTCTGATTGGGCCTTCCCGGCATCCTCTCTGTGCTGGGTCACTTCCTGCTCCAGGCAGGAGATGCGTTCAGAGAGTTCAGTGTTGGCCAGGGACTCTGTTGCTGCATTCTGAGCCTGGAACAGAAATTAATTATTAAAAATAAACCAAGCGTTAGCTTTCAAAATGAGGTGACCACCATTTGATCAAAACGATAAGTTCAGGCTAGACGAGACGTGCCAGAAACAACATTTGTGCAGAGAAAGGGTTGGATGGAGTTGTTGAAACTGACATACTCAGGGGTTTCTAATGGTATTAGGGGTCTAAAAGTACTCTGGGTGATAAAATTACATTTACAGACAGTGTATAGTATATACAGTCTTTGAGTCCAAATATAAGATTTGTATTCTATATAACAAACTTTGATTTTAAATATCCTGCATTTAGCACATAATATCCACTATACGTCTCTAGATCTGAAATGGAGATTTTAATGTAATATCTGCTGTATTTCTTTAATGTTCCTTTGAGCCTGCAGTGACCAGTTTTTATTTTCAATGTCAAAAGATGAAAAATAAAATTTAAAAATAAATATAAAATAATGCAATAAAGTCAGAATTACACGAGTTATTAGTTGTACATATAGCCTTCTGCAAAAAGGAAAAGGAAATTGTATCTAAAGTTTAGTTCTGTTTACTTCTATTTTTACGTTCATCAAAAGATGAAGCAGTGCATAAGGGTTTCTTTCTCCATGTTGTAAGGGAAGCCTGCACAAGGAGGGATTGTATTTGTAAATACATTTGAAATCAGACACTGCACATCCCTGCAGCTGTGGGAGCTTCTACGTTGTGTTTTTTAGCTAGATGCTAATGGCCATGCTAACGTGATGGCAAGTTCATTTTTTTGGTAGTTAATCATTTTGTTGTCTTGGTTTTGCATGTAATTATCGTAATGTCTGTCTGTCTGTCTGTCTGTCTGTCTGTCTGTCAAGTTCATGTTTGGTTTATTTCCTTCTTAATTCTGTAAAATGTGTGTTCAGCTTAGTTTTGTTTTCTGTGTACATACAACCAGGTTTCCTGTGATCTTTGCCATGCTGTTATCACTGAGCCTGTTTACGTAACCGTGAACATCCAATAATTATCAATGATCGCTACGTCTATTTATAGCCCATGAGGAGAAAGTAATGGTTGGTTTCCAGATACAGTAAGCGTCTGCCCTCGGTCTTGGCATGGCAATGGCTTCCACTTTTTTTTTAAGAATACATGCAAAGATGTAAAATAACTAAACACATTAGATTTAAAGGTATATGTGCAAGAGGACATTAGAGTACTGTGGAGAAATCTAGGGGTGTTAATCTGCTTTCTGATGATCAAATAAAGCATATCCTAACATGTTGTTTACATGATCACTTGAATAATAACTCCAGAAATCCGATAGCGATCAGATCTTTGGTGTGAATGTAAGCACGGTCATTGTTTTCTCATTGTACGCATTTAAAAGCTCCATGCCACATCTAGTTCAATTTCAGCCTTGCCCTGCTCTGTTTTTGGGGTTCTGCCTTTTCCATAACACAAGACAGTATGGTTCAGCCCAGCATGGCACTTCCAAGCTTTGTTTGCCACAGTAACCGTTCACTGTCAGCTAGATCAACCGTTTATCAGTGCAGTGTGTGTGAAACACATAACTTCCCTGTATTTGTACGTTTAAGTCATTACATTATCAGCTACTTTTATCCAGAGCCACTTACTATACTGATGACTTTGCAACAGGTTTTTACTTGAGAAGTGTTTGAACATCTTCTGGAGGTCATTACTAACCATCCATACTCATGGTTAACAAACATGTCCATGTATTCATTAGTAACGAACCCAACATGTGATCCATGTGCATAAATGAGATGGAAATGCACCATTAGTAGCATTTTTTGGTTTAAAACATGTATTTAATAAAGTTTTTTTTATCATCCTTCTTTCACCTGCCTATGAGCAGATGTTTAGAGCCTCTACTACTACAAACCAATCGTAACAGTATACTGTTGTGCATTAACATATTAGTACAATCAAGTTCTCAACACATTTAAAGTAACACTATCAACATTTCTGGCTCATTCCACATGATTCCATCTCGCATTTTATCCAATACTATGTCAAATTATATTACTGATAAGTCCACCCACAGCTGTTCCTTCCTGCCACCACATGGCTGAAACTGTAGTTAACATCAGCTGTTCACTTGCATCAGTGCAACAACATGACAGAATGTGGATGTTTACAGTCCACGCTGATATGCAGCAAACAGCTTTTTAGTTTTCTTTTTTCTTTTTTTATGTGGGATACAACGTAGGATGTGTGTCACATACCTGCCAGGTTTGGTGAAACAGATTTTTCTCACAGCTTTCCAGTCAGGATTTTTTCTCTCTTTAATAGCATCTGGTATTTCTGGTAGGTGGGTGTGCTGAGTTATTCACTCGACATTTTTAAATTTAATGAGGTTATCAATAAGAAAAAAAAGACTCAGCTTTTTTTGTGCCTAAAGATTTCATGGACATAAAAACCCTTTATTAAATATAGTTTTTCATCTTTCATCTGGTCTGAAAAGCTACACTGAAAGCACAAAAGAAGAGAAAACAAAAAAAAATAAAACAGGTTTTTGAAGTGTACAGTAGTTCTGACAGATCTTTTTGTATGGAGGAAGTATTTGGGTGTCTGACGATATACAAAAACTTGGGTGGAGGACAGAGAGACGGATAAATAAGAAAAGAAAGTAACACACCATGTCACGTGTCTTTTTTTCCAATCCATTTTGGGGTAATAGAAAGAGACTGAGAAATTAAGTCTCATGAGAAACACCACAGATGCATTGACACCTTCATACATATTCCCCTTTCCCTGTCTTTGTCACATACTCTCTCTCTCTCTCTCTCTCTCTCTCACACACACACACACATTTAGATTGTGGTGGTGCTGTCTTCTCCAGTCTGTGAAAATGACTGTAAGGCTGTCAGCAAGCTGTCACACACACACACAATTTTATGAGCTGCTGTGTTGGAGAATATGTGATATGCAAGCACATAAACACACACATACACACTATACACACGCATATGCACAAATAAGCACCTCTCTCTCCCTCTCTCTCCCTTGGAAAACAATTAAGGCATAACAACAAGTGAGGGGAAAAATAGAAATGTTTCCGTACAAACTGATTCGACTGTAGCCGATTTCTTCACCACTACATTTCACAGAATTACCACCGAATCTTCTTCAGCCACGATCATCAATAAAACCAAATTAAATCAACTTGATTTGGTTCTAAGCAGCCTACAATATATGCCAACATTCTCTTTCTCTGAGGATGCCTAACATTTGTAAGCTTTTATGGTCCCATAAATAATTCCTTATGTAAATTCTAACCTTTTTGAGTTGGTTCTCCAGCTTGATGCACTCCTCCCTCTTCTGCTCCAGGCTGATTTCCAGACTTTTCAGCCTGCTGTCTTTCTTCAAAGTCGAGGAGGCCAGAGAGGAGGCTTTCTCTTTCAGATCCAACACAGAGGTCTAGAAAGGAAAGAGCATTTTTTTTAAAAAGCAAACAAACAAACATGTTACTGAGACAATTGATTATCAATTCGTCAGCATAGCTTCTAGCTTCTGATTAAAAATTGGATTTGTTTCATATCTGAGCACAATAACTTATTTTCCACTGACGGGCTCAGACTGTTATGTGACCACAGGCAAACACAGAAATCATCCACCTCAAACAACTTTCTTGCCAACTGCTTTATCTCCTGTAGACTGACCTAATCACAAACATCTTACTCCACACACTTGGTTCTCCCTCTGATTAACATGCATTTGTACTTGGGGGGGGGGGGGAGTAGCAAACCAGTTAGAATGATTTGTGCCTTAAAAGTTTCCAGCTTGCAAGAACAAGATGATTAGCTGAACCCCATGTTGTTCTACTTGCTGGAAGGAGAGCCGAGTGACGCAGCACAGCGGCTCAATGATTAGCCCCAACACCCTGGAGAGGTCACCAGTCCATAACAGGGCTCACTGTGGCCCATTAAAGAATAATAGTTGGTTTATTTGTTTCTTCACAAGTTTACTTTAAAAATTTAATGGATGAAAATCTTTGAATGAAATTTTGTAGAAAAACTTGAAGCGGGATATGTGGGACACTACAAATTAAACTTTTTTTTTTTTACATTTGGATTTTTATCACTCTACCACATAACATTACCAGTTTCATCATGGGATGAAACTGGTAAATGTTCTATCTTGTCATTCTTTTTGAATTAGAGGTAGAAAGACATATATTTGCTGCTTTCGACATCTGATTGTTTTGATAAATATAAGGTTTTAATCATAACAAACAGTAAGTCAAAACTATAATTTATAACGATACAAAAATAATTTCAGCTTGGAATAGCATGCAATTATTCTTTAAGGTCTTCTTCCACATAGATGATTGACACTGTCCCATGCTGATCATAAAATTTCCCACAACCTGCCTTATTTTTCTCACTCTGGCCCAATTCCTCCATCCGTGAAGCCTCTTTCTTTTTCTTTTCTGGTCTTTTCCTCTTTTGGTATAGAGGCAGTGAAACAGAAACCAACAGGACCAGAAGGAGAGACGCTCAGACGTGTAATTTCACCCTCGACTGACCGTACCAACTCCAGACTACAGATCATCATGTTTGACTGGGCTATGGTCAGAGAAACCTTGCTGCTTACTCTGAATATATTTAGGTTTGCATATACAGACAAACCCCACATCTGGGACAACCAGGGAAGAGAGGCACGCTTGCTTTCTCATAGAATTTTCCCATCTATTTCTCAAATTATATCATGAGCATGTTATAAGATTTATGACTCCAGAATCACAAAAATTTGCTTAAAAGCTAAAGAGGGAAGGCATTCCACTGCCTTTGCCTCATCCTTAATATTCTTCAATTCAGATTTATTTGTATGGCGCCAATTCACAACAAAGTCATCTCAAGACACTTTACAGACATAATCACTCCAAGCCAATTCATTAAAACAAATCCAGAATTGTGCATTTTATAACAACTGTGTTCATACAAGCCAATTAATAAAAATAAGAGCCTTTTTGAAGAAAAACCAACGGTTCGTATTGAATCTTGTCTTCGATTCAGTCGCCCTGCCTGAGCATGCACGGAGCGGCAGGCGACAGTGGAAAGGAAAAAAAACAGAAACCCGGCAGGACCCGGCTCAGGAATGGCGGCCATCTGCCTCGACCGGGTTTTATACCTTTAAGGTAAATTTGTGGTTTTATGACTGAGGTCTGAGGTATGTAGCTTCACTCCTTAACAAGAACTTGAACAATTAACTGAAGGACTAGCTTTTAATATTTTTATTGTTGTGTAACTTCCTGCAGCTTTTAATTCCACTCTGCTTGCCTATTCTGGTATATTTGCCCTAAATGATACTGTATTATAAAGCAGATTAGATAAATATTTGGTGAGTTTCACCTCTAAACCCCTGGAAACTGTTTAGATTGGATGTTGATTATTAATATAGCAACTGCAGTCAAACCTTGGTGTTTATCTTGGCTTTCTGTTGATGCTTTTTAAGTGTGTTTTAATATTTTTTTGGGCTTAATTTTGGTTACGTATGACTTTCCTACTGTGCTGCCCAACAGCAGCAGAGACGACAGAGCCTGAAAACGCCTCGTCATCATCTGCTTCTGCATCTCTGCCTCCACTGTGGCGTCTTCAACAACTCACAAAGGTCACAGCGAAAGGAATTCAGCTCTGATCACTGTTTCGATTGGCTGCGGGCCTCGCATTCTTTCTTCAAGGCAACATGATTGTTTCATTATACTGTAGTTGTCCTTCAACGGAAGAACCTTGGGCCGTTTTCAAGGGCTGCATTTCGATAACAGATAAATCCCATTTTCTCAAAAAGGGAAAAGTGTGAAAACTGGATGTGTGTTTGTGTTTTCATCTACCTCGCGATCAGCCAGGTCAGCCTGCAGCTGGGAGACCTTCTCCCTCAACTCTTTCAGCTCCTTCTTGCTGGACTCCATTTCATCTCCCTTTTCTCTTTCCTCCCTTTCTCGCTGCTCCTTCAGCCGCTCAATGATTCGCTCCTGAATGTGGAGAGGGAAGGATAGAAGTTACAAAAGGACAAAAAGAAGGGACAGATTTAAGGGAGATAGAGGGGGGAGAAAAATGAAGTCGGTGTGAGGGAGTGATGGAAAAAGAGAAAAAGAGAATAAAAACACCTCATACTCTCCAACAGCCATTCACAGTCACTCAATATCAAGTTTCTGTACTAATAACCATCGCATTAAACTTTATGTACATGGCAGCTTTGACAGGATCTAACAGCCAACAGCGATTTTACACACATAATGTGTTTTGGCACTAGATGTGAAATTCACAACCACTAAAACACAATAGACGATCTCTATAGCTATACAACAGTACAGCTGCCAGTTTAAAGTTGAAGTACAAAAGTTCACACAAGCTAAAGAAGTGCACAAACCCACAACGTGTACGCCGACCGAGCCCTGTGAGTTTTTGAAGTCCCGTCTTTGTGAGATCTGATTCGAATTTTCCACTTCCAGACTGATGACATTGGCATGGTTCAGTTTAAGGGTTAAGGTTATGAACTGAGTAATGAGAAACAATGTCAACAATCATCTGCCAATTATTTAAAGTTAAACTATTAATGTTGGATCTACAGTCATCTGAAAAAAGGGAATTACACCTCCTTTCAACATTCCAACATGATTTAAAAAGTCATTAGTCCTGACAGGGTCCAAAAATTATTTGAATACAACCTCAAGTGCGCAACAACACATGACATATTACACATTACATTGTATCATTTTTTTAAAAAATGAATTAAAACTAAGCAGCAGCACTGTGTAAAAAACTAAATACACCCTTACTACTTTCTTAGAAATTAAAAGATGAAGTAGCAGCCTGGTGCTGCTAATCAAATGCACTTAACTGACCATCATCAAGCCTGAGCACCTTTATAAAAGCAGAAGATTCTGTAGGTTGCTGGTCTGAAACAATCAGGGGTGTCTAAACACAACACATAGAAGTTAGAACATTAGCAATGAACAAGTACGGTTTATTTAAAAAGCTGTAGAAGGCCTCTTCTCTTTAAAAAGGGCATGGTTTAGGCCTGAAAGTTGCAACTGAAAAAAATCACAAGATTTCTGGAATAATACTCTTTGGACATATTAGACCAAAGTGGGGACATTGTTTCGTAATAAACAGCTCCAAACACCTCAAAGCAACTGTTGATTTGGGTTTGTTTTGCAGCAACAGAACATGGGGTGTATAAACTGCATGCATGGTCCAAAAATTAATGTTCACCAGTTCCAATGCACAGGGAAACATGGAAGAAAACATGAAAGTGGTGCAGGCAGAGTCTCAAAGTCTAAAATAGTTGTGAAGATGTGGATTCTTTTAGTTGCCGGCGTCAAATTCCACAAAGTCTCATCACAGAAACCTCCGAAATGATGTCTCCGCTCCAGTTACTGTGCTATCTCTACTGGAAATCATCATTATGGATGCAGATGCATAATTTGCAAGATACTTTAAGAGCATCATGTTTAGTATCAGAAAGCCCCCCCAGAAGATATGCAGAATCAAAAACACAAGATTTTATTCGTGGAAGCAAACCAAGGCAGGGTAATGGTCTTGTAGATGTGCATTTCTTTCAATTTTTGTTGAAACTTTAAAAATAAAGATGCACAAGATCAGGCATGCACATGGTTTTGTGTATGTGGTGTAAGTCATTTTACAAAATCCGCACAGTCTTGTATACACGAGATTCTCAGGCAGCCTGCAGCCATTGAGTTGACAGTGAGGTTGTATGTCAGACAGCTAAAGCTTGGCTCAGACAATCAATCCAAACACAGCTGCAAACCCACAACAGAATGGTTTAAAAAGAATAGAATCAAGGATTTGCAATGGCCAGATCAAAAGTCCTGACATCAACCTGATTAAATTGCTGCACGTCTCAATTAACTGAAGCAACACTGGGAAGAAGAGTGGGCAAAAACACCAGCACCACAATGTGAGAGACTGATAATGTCACACATAAAAACCATTATTTCAAGTTATTGCTGCTAAAGGCGATGCCAAAAGCTGCTGAATCATGTAGTAGAATCAGGGTTGCTGTGCTGAAGCTCATCTGAAGTTGTATTTACATATCATTAAGGCCTTGTCAAGACAAGACCAGAAGACTTTTTTTTTTTAATCATGTCCTGATGCACAAAACCTTATAATTGAAAAAGGTGCAAAAAGAAGACTTAGTATGAGCTCTATTATTTGAAACCTTTAACTCGGATGGCTCAAATCAAGACTCAAGTATTAAAACAACTTTATCAACTTTATGGTGTGCAATAAAAAAAAGGGTGTTTGCAGCTGCAGCTGGAATTATGGTTGAAGAGTTATGTTAGAAATGCTGTTTTGATCGTTTCAGTTGAGAAACCATTAATATACTAGAAAGTATTCTTGCAAAGCATTTAATTAACAAGATACTTAAAACAAACCTAGAGAATGCATCAGACACAAACAAGCAATAGGAGGCATATAAGATTAAAGTGTAAAGCAGAGCTCAGACAGCATTGCATCATAAAGCAATTTGGTTCAGTCAGAGAAAAAGAATTGATAGAAGAAAACAGAAGGTAAGGGAAACAGTGAGGGGGAAAAGCTAAAAACAGAAGATGACGGCACCAGCGGAATAAAAATTTAGAGGAAAGAAGCTGCAACATCCTGCCAACACTCACACATGTCGCAGACACCCCACATATTAGTCACAGAGCAATTAATAACCATGCTTCCTGTGCATGTGCAAGTCCAACGGAGATTGAGTTTGTAACATAATCATCCGCAGCAGCATGAAAATACATGCTGATGGTTAGTTTCCCAGAATCCGGGTCAAGTCCTCGCAAAAGCAAGCTAAAGTGTAAAAGATCTGGTGGTTCAGGATGTTCTGTGGGTATTGAACCCGAAAGTTCGAATCCAAAAAGTGATCGATGGGTTAGTTTGAGCCATGTGGCTGCGTGTTGGTCAGCTCCTCAAGTTGTAAAAACACAGGCTGTGAATAATTTAATGATGAAACAGTCAGTGTGATTATTGGTTCATTTCCATTTCTACAGTCATCAGGTCAACATGTGGGTGGTCGGCGGTTTCGCTCATAGAGCTTTTATTAACATAACCTTGCTTGAGCTCTGACCTGAGGTTGACCAGAGGTGTGTGTGTTTGTGTGTACCTTTTCAGCCAGAGCTTCCTCCAGAGTTCCCAGTGCAGTGTCTGTGTTTGAGGTGTCTGTCTGCAAAGACTTGACTCTGTCTTTCAGGCCGCTCAGCTGTTTCTCTTTATCCCTCAGCTGATCCAGGAGGTTCTCAATCTGCAGAGAGAAATGCTCATCAGCCAGGTTGTTTTCAATCATAATTCACCTTTTGAGCGTTAAATGATATTTTGCTGGCAGGTCGATGGGCTCTAAGAGTCAGCCAAAGTAAAGCGCAGGAGCAGGTGCTGCTGAGTAACACAGAGACCAGACCGGGGTTTACAGATGAACAGTAGATACAGCAGCTGATTTTAAACACATGGCTGAAAAGGAAACTCGTTTTTAATAACATCCACTTACATCGGCAAATAAGAAAGAAACGTGCTGTATCTGGAAAAAGATAAATATTTGAGACCAAAGATGCACTTAACCAAAGCAAATATCAATTTTGCAGTGTTTAATCTAATGCGGTTCTTTTGTCATGTTTTTGCTCCAGAACATCTAATGACCTGGAATACTGCCTGTGAAGTTAATCAGCTAATCCGAGCTGAAAATGTCTGATAATACTAGCCTCTTTCTAGCATCTTTCATGTTATACATATACGTATTTGACTAAATGTGATTAGCATTGGTGAAAATGCCATATTATTCATGCTTAAAGTGACAGTCACACAATCACTGACTTTAAGTAGTGTATTCAAATATTACTGTGGAAAACACCTAAAGGTTTATTTGTACTGTCATTTTCACCTGCTTACTGCTATCTTGAATACAACACAAGATTGATGATTTCCTAAGGTTTTATATTGAAATTTTAGCACATCAAGAAGGCTGAGGGGTGCTGTCTTCTGTAAAATTTCTCAGCTGCGCTGCACCTAAATCCAAACAGTCTCTAACTCCATCACTTTTTTCTGTTTCTCCCTCCTTCTTCCTGTGTCCTCTCGCAGTCACATTCATTTTCCTTTAAAACATCAAATCAGCAGAAGAACTGAGCTGTGTGGAGTGAATTTCCAAAACGCAGACTCACAGAGGCTTTCTGAGGGTTTAGATTTGGGTTTGTAGGGTTAAGGTTCGAAAAAGACATAAAAACGCAAAGAGGGTCCTCACAAATGTATAAGTTCAAATATAGATGATGATAAAGTGTTAAGCCAACTTTGTGGTCTTCATTAAGAAATGGATGAAAGACAAAGTTAATCAATTCAGAAATGATACATTTCTTATGTGTTCATTTAATTGAATCATTTTTTATTATTTATTATGTTATTCCCCTGTTATGTATAATTCACTTAAAATTTTCTGTCTTTTTCACTTTCTTTTTCTCGATGATCTCTGCCAGAAAGAAAGAAACATAAAGCATAGACAACCCTGCACAAAAAATAATTAAAAAAAAAGGTCAGGTTGGTATGTAACCTCTGACTCTACATGAGAAACACACATTTACAGTACCACAGAGACTACGAGTGTGTGTTCATACAGTAAAACATTTCCAGCACCTCATTAATCAACTGTTGACTTGACAGCTTGACTGACACATCCTCCTCCTCCTGTCTCATGCACACACACATTATTTGACATTGAGAGGTAGGGAGACTCTTTGATCTTGTCTGCATTTCCTGAAACTGACAACTGCTGACTGGCTGGCACACACACGAGCACACACTTCTATACATATAGGCAGAAACTCGTTGCTTATGTCTTTTCTTATTTCAGTCCAAAAGCAATAGGACATCCCATAAATGCCTTCAACATTAATTGTCTGCACACCCACATCATTTACAAAAGAAAAAAGGTGGACATAAACACAAGGAAGAGGTGGAAAAAGCTGAAAAGGGAAAGCAAAAGAAACACAGAGTGGATACTGAAGGAATCGTCAGCATCTCCCTCTCAGACACTGGACTGTATTCTATTTGAAGACGGCAGAGGTCATTATTTATTAAACAAGAGGAACTCATTAGTATGCATCTGATTTTAAACACACTCTGTCTCTCTCCTCCCCCTCCCTGTCTTGCTTTAAGACTGTCTGCTTGATTGTCCGTATCAATTATCTGCACACAGCTTTAATTCATACGTTCTGTTTTTCTGCAGGACACAACCAGTCAGATGGAGAGATGAGGAGGTGGAGGAGGTTAAATTGTTCCTGTTGAAACCGCCAGGGCTGGTGAAGGCAGAGTTAAATGGTTTATTGGATTTCTAGCTATTTAAGTTTGATGTTACGGCCTAAATAAAAAGCTAGCCATTCTTTACACCTCTATTAGTGCAGTCATCCATTCAAAGTTTGTCCAACTCCAAAGAGAAGAAGTCACTAGAGTTCATCCTTGTAGCTCACAGCATTCAAATAGACACTCACATGCAAAGACAATGTGAAAGGTAGGAAAATTAAACAAAAGACGCCAGTGACTCTAGTTTCCTCTTTACCTAAATTACCTGTCTACGTGCTCATCTGTCTTCCTGTGTGTGTGTGCGTGCTTCAGCTTCTCATCTATACTCTGTCCTACAGCACCATCTTATGGTTAAAGTGTTGCATCACAACATTTTTTCAGGATAATTTAATTTCTATTATAATAAGTATTAGAGACAGTAAATATGTTTGTATGGGTCTCCATATTTGTTATAAGTGCATTAATGTCTCACCTTCTTCTGCAGAACATTTACTTTCCGTTCCTTTACGTCCTGCATGTCCTTCAGATCGCTAATCTCTCCCTGCTGAGTGCTTTTCTCCTCCGTCAGCTCTGATATCTGCTGACTCTTTTTAGAAAGAAGAGACTCTTTTTCTTCCAGACGGAGACGCAAGGCATCCACCTGAGCACGTGTGAAAAAAAACCTGAATGAAAATTTGTTTACCAATTACTGACTGAATGGAGCAGCACAGCACAACATAGAGTTTTTACCTCAGTCTGTAGTATGGCAGCTCTCTGCTCCTTGGCAGTAAGCGACTCCTTGAGTACGTCCACGTGTTGTTTACTGTCAGAAAACTGATTGTTCAGAGTGTCCAGTTTGGTCCTGAGTCCCAGCAGCTCGCTGTCTTTACGACTCAGCTCCTGCTTTGCCTGTTCCATCTGAAAAACACAGTATAAAAACAAGAAGACCCGGTTAGATGATGACATGCTCTCTTCTTGGATATATATACAGCGTGTATTAAAATCCACCGCAAGCCTCATAAAAAGACAAGCTCTTGTTCTGGGAGGCATGTTAACGTTTACGTTATTGCTCTGTAAAATAAAAAGAAGAAAGATGTCTGTTTTTTCATTGTGCCAGTGGCTTTCTTTAAATTAAAGAAGAAATCAAATAATTTCTTAACCCTCCTAACCACTTTGCTCTTCAAATCTCAGATGGTAGGTAGTGTTTTCCTCTGAAAAGCAAGCAACAGTTAAACACACATGGATATAAGTGCAGTTTTAAACTCAGTATTAACTTGCACATTTGTGCTTAATGGTCTGGGTCTATTCTTTCATTTAGCGTGAGATTATAAATCAATCATTTTCATAAGCAGCATCTGAGTTTTAAGGTCCAGTGTGTAGACTGTAAAGGCATCTATTTGCAGAAACTGCAACTAACTAAATGTCTTCTTTTTTTTTTACCCTGGAAAGCATGCAGAAAAAACTATGATGGCTGAGAAAAATGTTTGAGACTTGCTCCAGAGCCAGTGTTTAGTTTGGAAAAAAAACTAGCTTGTATTAAGGTAATAAAACCCTATTATTCTTATTTTCATGCAATTTTATGCAAAAGAAGACGCTTGTGCCACCCTTTAAGTCCTACACACAGGAATTTTCATTGAAATTGTATTTTGTGAGTGTGGAATTGAAGTAGATGAAGAGAATGGACCCAAACCATGATGAACTAGAAAAATCTCTTTGATTAAAATGTGAGCAAATCCACTAACAAACTGAACTACAACACTAGTTCACAGAAACCTCATGCAAGAGGAAAGAAAAGC
>JBBBVU010000025.1:15176950-15190217 GCA_037177055.1 Atherinosoma microstoma
TGTGAGTTAGCTCCTCTTTCAGCTGTTCAACCTGGCAGGAGAGGAGGGCGTCATGGGTGTTTCGTATAAGGCTAGCGTATCCTTTTGTCTCACCTGTGCTTCTTTCCTCGCCTCTTAGCATAGAGGCAGAGATGCAAAGGACACAAGATCTACTCATGTTGCACAGCTGCTAATTTTGTCAACCAATAAACAGCAGAGAGAATAACACATGACAAATAAAAATAATGATTAAATCTTAATTATGACTAAAGGAAAATACAAACAAACATTCAGATTTAAGTCAGGGTTAGAAATGAGAAAAATTAAAAAGAGCTACAAGTCTAAAACACTTTTTACCCTCATCCTCCTGTGATTTATGTAGAAGATGTTGATTGTTTGACTGGATGAAAAAATTAAGCTGAAGGGACTATGAGTGGCAAAGACTTAGAGACAGATCTATCTCCACTCCATTTTATAAAGAATGGTTCAGTCTGTGCTGTGCTAAACTAGAAAAAATGAAGAATTTAAACAGTTCATATCATGACTGCAACTCAGATACTTAAGGATATTTTCAATCAGTAAGCTTAGTAATAATCTCTAAACTGAATGATATACGACAAACCTGTGAAAAAAATTGTAAACCAGCCAATTGTCATCTTTTTACTGACAAAGAACACAGTCTCTACAGGACATCTCAATCAGATCAGCTGTTGTTAATCAACAGCTGACAGCATTCGTGACAGCAACTTTTAAGGTTTTCTCCACCAAACATCTATCTATTGCTATCTACAATCCAGACAGAAAGAAATAGAAAAAATTAAAAAATTTTCTTCTTCAGCACTTTCAATAGATCCTAAAACCTGCATTAAAGGGCCAGGTCTCTCGTTATATTTGAGCTAGCTTTCATCAGTACACGTAGATCAGTGTTGAACTTTGGCTTCTTTAGATGCATGTTTCGGTTTGTTTTCCTACTGAGGAACCATACAACCAAGTCTGAAAGAGGACAAGGTTTGCTTTCAATAGATGGTTGATTTTAACATCTTTAAAAAGCAAAATCCTACAAACTATTTCCTCAATACTTGTAAATTCATTCAACTTAAAGCTGCAATTATTTATTTCAAACTGAACGTGCTGAAGCACAGACCCTGAAGACAAATACTCAGTGTGAGGCTCAGATCTTTCTGTAGTAATGTTTGTATGAATTGCTTACCTTGTTCTTCATGAACTTCGAGTGGGATCTGTAGACCTCCATCTGTTTGATCTCCTCCTCCCTCTCCTCACTGCTCAGAGCGCCGTTGGACTTGAGCATCATCACCTCGTCTTCCAGCTCTCTCATCCCGCGCTCCATCGAGCTGATCTTTGCATCCTGCCAAATAGGTACATATAAACATGATTCACTTTGCCCGGGCTTTATATATAATCAATAATAAGATATTTTTAACAAGTTAGTTTTACAAGCATATACTGTTTATATGACAAAACCACAGTGACGGGCTCCTCAGGCTGTGGTAAAATAGGTTACAGCGGGGGTCCTCAATGGTTCTATTTGCTCTTGACAAACAGTGTTGCTGGGCCAGGTTCTCAGTAGGTGGTAGTGTGACCCAAATAGTCCTTTCTGCTGACCTCGCCACTCTCCTTAGAGCCTTTTTATCTGAGGCACTGCAGCTCTCAAGCCAAAGGGAGATGCTGCTCGTCAGCACAGTGTGGATGGTGTAAAAGGTGGTGAGGACTCATGGATTCACGTGTCCCCTTCACGAAATGCATGAAGGAGGTCATTGATGTATACTGGGGGGCTGGGATATTTCCTTCTGGTTCAATACCAGTTTTTTTTTTTTTTTCAACATTCAGGAACAAGAAAATGGAAGAGATTCACATCATCCCTATAGATCCTCTCATCACTGCTCCGCATAAGGCTGCTGTGTCGCCTGCACATGTTATGATGTGATTGGTACTGAGATTAACACGACAGTGATGTGTCATCAGGGTGTATAATAGTCCTAAATCATCCTTGAGATGATCCTCCTACTGATGTTAGATGTAAAATGGCACAAAATAACTAAACTGTTATGATCATGTCATGAAGCCTATACAACCTAAATTTGTCAGCAGTTTTTATTCTTCTGTCTTCTTCTTATTATTTATTCATTTTTTGTTATTTTATCTAAATGGAATGACTAAAATAAATCATTCAGACCCATCGCTTACTATTTTGTTAAAGAAATTATGGAAGCAGGGGAATGCTGAAGTGTTTTTTCTTCTGGTGCAAAGCGTTGGATCCGGACCAATCATAAAAAGGTTTTCACTCAGGATTGGCCTGGATTTTTTCTTCCATCCTGACTACTCTCTCACCATGTTCAACTATGGTAGCCTGTTTTTCATTTGGTCAAAGGATTTCAGCTTTTACTTCCTGGGAGTTCTTTTGCGTGCTATTTAGAAAATTCCTATGGCCTGATGGGTGAAGTGCTGCTTTCATGGTTCTCCTTCTCCACAAAGGAACTTTGGATACTTTTCATTTGATGGTTACTTATCCGATCAAGGTCTTACGTCTCTGATTACTCAATATTGCGGTTTTATCTATTTGTTTGTTTTGTTTAAGATGATGTTTCTGTGTTTGGGGGGCACACAGCTGCAAGATTTGACATAAACATGGATCCCTTAATCATGCCCAGGGGTTTTTATTATTTTGGTTTTTATTATTTACAGGAAGACAACGGGCAAGTTGTAAAACACAACACAAACCAGAGAAGGAAGCAGCTGCAACTGTCATAACACAGGGTCTGAATACTAAAACAGATATTTTAGTCATTTAAGTTAAATACCTTAACAAAGCAATCAGATCTGTCATTATGGAGTACTGTTTGCAGACTGACACAATAGAAAATATAGGAAACTTCCCATCAGCAGTGCAGCTAATGCTAAAGTTTTAAATTTATTAGATGCTTCCCAACACCAACAACTTTTAAAACTTAGATAAATATTCAGATTCAAATTCTGTGCAGTACTTAATGTATCAAAAAGGTCAAATTGTATTTCCTGTAAATGCAGATTAAACAGAGTTATCTTGGATTTAGAACTACCTAACCAGATAAATGTTTACACATTTCAGGTTTGTGTTTTCAACAGGAAATAAAGAAAGAGCTCTCAGATATTTGGCTGTTTTTATCAACATGTTTACCTTCATTTCGATGACTGTCTGCAGGGCCTTGGTCTTTGTTGACTCTGGAGCTGCTTCGTACCTCCTGTGCAGCTCCTGAGAGACAGACACACCACGGTGATCAGCAGATGACAAAGATGATGACACACAGGGATGGAGTGAGGGATGGAGCATGGGGGGAGAGGGTCGGGGAGAGGGAGAGGAGGCGAGAGCTGCTGATGGAAAGGGGTGGCATGAGGGCTGGATGGCGGGTGTGGGCTGCGGAGCGGGAGCAGGGAAGGATGGAGAGTGCTGGAGGGAAGGATGGTGAGAAGAGGCGACAACAAAGCAGGGAATGTGGGGGGGACAAGATGAAGGATGGATGGAGTGACGCCTGGGGGGAGGAAATGGGGCGGGGAAGGAGGGAGAGGAAGGAAGCAGGGGATGGCGTGATGGGTAGAGAGAAGGAGACGGCAGGAAAGGGGGAGACACATGGAAAGGAGGTGGGACAGGGATGGAGGGGGAAACAGGAAAGGAGGGAGAGGCAGGCAGGAGATGTTTCCCTCTGGAAGCGCCAGCTTTTATCCTCCTTGGATCGATCCGGCCATCCCACATTGTTGGAACTGCCAGGAATGATGCAAACTAAGCCGACCCTGTTTCAGCCTTATATGTGAGTAGATGATCAAATCTGACAGCCTGAAGTAATGCTAATTCAATAAATTAGCCCAAAAGCTTCAAAGACAATGGGTTTAAGTTAAATGTAAAATGTTAAAGAGTCCAAATTGAATCAAAATGTTGCAATAAAATAAATAAAATCCAGTCTCTCAAACTGTGTCTTCTCCAAAAGAAGCAAACAATAGCTTATCATTAAATAATATCACTGCTAGGCACTCTTGTTTCCTTTTCTAAAATAAAAAATATCTCCAAAAATCCTCCAAAGATTTAGCCACCCTGATTTACAGAGAAAAACTAAACAAAATCCGATCTGTCCGATGGTTGTTACAACATCCCAACTCATGAGTCGAATGAAGTACGAGCCAGAAGGGAGAGGAGGGTCAAGAGAAGGGGTTGATATAAAGGCACAAAAAGAAAGAAAGGACAGAGAGGAGGAGTGTAAGAGAGAGGGAGGGAATGAAAGCAGAGGGGAGCACATAGCAGTATATGCATCACTGCTTTTCTTTGGAAACTTAGAGGCTAACAAAGACAGCTAATGCAGAAGCCAAGGCGCATAAAAACCCACATATGTAAAGGAGATAGTAGGGCTCCATCGCTAGAGGCACTAGAGAGAAGTGCACAAACAATCAGATGACATCCCCTGAAAATAGATTTGTTGTTCGGTAATAACAGCTAGGATAGCAGGCAAAACACCTTTTTAGCAAAACAAAACAAACTGGAACATTTAATCACAGCTGACGGCTTAATATTAAAATGCATTTCATTCCATTTCTTTTCATGTTTCAGGTCTTTTAAGCTGCTGCAATCTTAATAGGTTTTATTTTTCAGAAGTGCTAAATCTGCACTGAAAGATACGGATGATGATCTTTGTGCATGACCCTTTTCATGCAGAAAGTTTTTCCAATATTTGTACCTGCAATACATGGTTGCAACAGTAATTAATACAGAAAATGTCATGCTTTACATGGCCATGATAGTTGTGCCACCATGGATGCACAGATGGTGAGCGATAACACCAGGAAGAGAGATTGCATGAGGAAAGAGATTCTCCATTTTTTGTAAATTTTCATTGGGAACAATAGAGGAAAACATAATCAGAGCAACTACCTTTCCCCATTATTCTCATATAGGAGGAAGAAATCTAAGGTGATGTGGAATCTCTTACTAAAAAGGGTTTTGCAATATCTGCTGCACCAAAATCCTTTACAGATTTTTTAAATTTTATTCTTCATGACTCTGAAGTTGTTTATTTGTTTTAATAGATGCACCATACTCCTGTAGCTGGGACGTCAATCATATTTTTCATTGCTATTAGTGCATCGAAAGGAGCCACATAAGGTGGCTCGCGCATCTGGTCGGGATGCCATCTGAGGTATTTCGGGTATATCCCACCGGGAGGAGACTCCAGGGAAGACCCAGGACACACCGGAGGGATTACATCTCTCGGCTGGCCTGAGAGCGCCTCGGGATCCCCCGTATAAGCTGGCAAACGTGGCTCGAGAGAGGGACATCTGGGCTCCCCTGCTTAGGCTGCTGCCCTCCTGATCCAACCTCGGGTTAAGCAGCAGGAAGGTGGATGGATGGATTCATATAAAATTAACAAATAACAAGGGAGCAGTGACATGCCGGCAGGTTTATATTGAGATACCTTTGTTTTCTGGAATAAAAGCTGTTTACAGATATCTGAGGAGTAGAGAGTAAACATCTGGATGTTAAATAAGTCCAAAATGTTTTCCCTTATCTGGTCTGAGCTAAAGAAGTACGCTTATATATTCTAATGAAATAGATAATCAGGTTCAGACTTAGAGGGTATAACCTGTGTGTTTGAGTCCACAAGCTCCTTATTATCAACAGATCCGCTTGCTTCCAACTTTGCACCAGTTTGTGGTGCTCTCATATTATCAAAGCTCTTTGTAAATTAACCAGTTAGTTTCCTTGTTACCTGAATGTAGCTGTTTTCAGTGGTTAGAAAAAGAAAATCATCTTAGGTTCTACATTTGGTCAATTTAAGTTCTGCTGATTGAAAACAAGAGGAATATTTGAAAAAATATGAAGAAATCAAGTCTTCTCCCCCTACAGTATTCTGCAAACAATTAAGTCAAATAGATGGAAAAATCACCTCCTTTGGTCTTTGCACCTATTCTTACAAAATGATGCAAAACTGCTAAAACATCCAATCAGTTTTCTGGACGGAAGTGAAATACATTGATGCTACAGTTTATTTACACTCACACTCACTTTAATAAAAAAGAAAAAGAAGAAAATAAAAGGAGCAGTGAAACTCATTTCCTTAGTATTTGTAGATTCAGCCAGATTGCATCATGTTACATGTAGTTAAGAAGGTTCCTGCATAAAAAAGACTTTCTAACCAAATTAATTGACCATAGTCTTTATTTGGTTCTTTAATCATGTTTGACAACTAGGGGGAGCTGTTGCATTAAAAAAAGACTTTCTAAATAAATGTGGAGTTAAAGCACCTCAGAGTGAAGTTGGAAAGGAGGAATAAATTGGGCAGAAGAATGAAAAATAAGAAGACAAAATAGGATCAAGTGCAGATTCCTGTTTATCTGTGTGTGGATGTTTCTGTGTTGAATTATAGTGAACTGTGAGCCAAGAGTGTTAGCTGCCAAGGGCCTTGCTTGGATATGACATGCTCAGATTTGAAGACATCTGGCTATACACAAAGACACACCCCTGTACACATGGGAATGCTTGCCTGCAAATGTTTCTGCTTCTTTTTTCATCAACTCTCACACACATACCTCTCTGAGCTGAAGCATCTCCTTGTCTTTTTGCTCTAGCAGGCCTTCCAGCTGGTGGATGGTCATCTCTGCATCAGCTAGCCGCCTCGTTCTTTCGTGGTCCTCCTCGGTTGCCCTTGATGACAGACCCTTACTCTGTAACATTTCCAGTAACTTCTTTATTGATTCGTCCCTGATTGACAAAAAAAAAGAGTCAATTCCAGTTCTTTACATGTCAGCAGCCAGAGAGCAGGTTTCATCATTCTCCCGGGGTGGAGTGTGTGTGCTTTACCTGGCATTTAGTGTGTGTTTCTGTGTGTCTATCCTCAGCTCCATTTCTTCTACTGTCTTTCTCAGGAGGAAGAGCTCTTTAACCTGTCGCTCATACTCGGCATGGAGACGCAAGAAGTTGTCTTCTGTCATCTCTTGAGGGGGAATGGACTGGTTTCCGAGGCGACCGGACTCCGAATAATCAGATTGGAAGAGCTGGTTGAGATCGCGCTGGATTCTGACCTCATCTTGTAAAGCTTGGATGGTGCACTGGAGATGCTGGCAGGGCAGGAGAGACAGAGAGAATCAGTCAAAAACTATGAGAATGTAGAGAGGGGGGGAGTTACTGAAGAGATTAATAGAGTGTGACATAAGATTTTTACTGTTGCATTGTGTACCACGCAATAAACCATTTGCAGAGGTCTGGCATGGATGTTGATAAAGAATCCTTTTAATATCACAAGCTGAGGTTTGAGTGATTTCAGAACATGTGCCCCATACAAAGCATAAGTAAGAGAGGGCATTAAACTCAAAACAAAGCAGATGTTTTATACACTTCAGGTCTCTGGAATGTGATAACTTGTGGTAAACAAGAGTTATAGAGAGCATTTTGCTTGCTATGATGGTCCTGTTATCACTGAAGCTCTGAATCACAGAACAATGTAGAACACCATAATAGGCTTAAATGACAATTGTGGCCTTTTTATGCTCCTCCTGGAGTTTTTTCTTTAAATTCTGTTCAAATTCTTTTTTTTCTTTCCAAATAATCTGGTCTAAATGAATCAAACCCAGTGATCACTGGTTTCTTATCACATTGAGCTATTTACAACACACTGCATCAGCATTTCACTACCTCACTGACATTAACCTTTCCTCTCAATCCACACCTTCAATACAAATATGACCATGTAAAGGAAGAAGGGTTGATGGCTTACATTGCCAACATAGACACTTTGTTGCCAGAGTTTTTGACATTTAGAGTTGCAACATGCAGTATGTGATATTGCGATGACAATGTGCAAAAAATCAAGCTAACCAGAGAAGGAGAGGGGATGCTTTTAAAGGGAAGGGCATTTAGTTTGATCACTCACATTCTGAGTGCTATTTCTACATGTTAACTTGTAACGATGCAAGCCTTTGGTTATTCTCTATCATATCTGAGAAAAACTGGTACTGTAAGTTAAAAATCTCTTACATGGTCAATGTTGAATTTAATCTTAAATCAATACATAGACCTTGTTAAGAAATTAATTTGGGACAATACAAGAGGACATGAGTCCTAATGTGACCATAACAGACAAACACACTGGCTTTAAAAAGTGTATTTCATGATTTTGTGTGCAACCGGCCATCATAATTTCTCCTACATGCATGGCAGGAAGGTTAGTCGGAGCGCTCATTTGGTCACAATCCACAATTTTACTCTCAGATGTCACTACACAATGTTCAGTCAATTAATCCCACAATGCTCTTTAATCTAAATCTTTGCAATAAATTTTTCAATAAGTGCCAAGATTAGCAAGGTTCTTATTCTAAAAGAAACATAATAAGTTTCATTGAAATTGTATCCAGACGGAAAGCATTGGATCGAAAGGCATTTCAAATGCTTCCTAAGAGATCACAGATGAGAGATCTTAACTCTAGATGATCAACACAAGACCGAGGTGGGCATTAAGATAAAAGTGTTCAAACAAGTAAATCTTAATGTGACAAGTTTTTATTTTAAACCAGACATGATCTGGATCCTGGCTGATCTTAAGCAACTTGTGGCTGAGTGACATAGCACACAATACTGCCCTTCATTCTTTTTACATATTGCTAAGAAACTGGAAATGGGTCAATCAAGGTTTTACAGCTCTAACAAGATTGAAAGTGTAAATGTTTATTCTTGATCACAGCCTGAACCCTCTTCAACAAGCTTTCTTTTAATGTCTTCAGTGAGTTCTCCAGACTGAAGGACTTTCCTAAGCTCTTCTTTAGATGTCGGCTGCCTTTTGTTCAGTTCTCTACCGAGAAGATTCCACATTGCTTCAAGTGTCATACCATTTCCTCTTCCCTGTTCAAGAATGACGACTTCACAGCTGTCCTTCCATGGACATCGTTTCTGATGAGGCTTCAGTAATCAGTAGATGGGTCAACTAAAGATCCAAATATATCTCTCAGATCTTGTGTCAAGTCTTTGCTGGATTTTTCTCCGTTTTTAAGGACATCAATGCTAGATACTGTTCATCTGCTGCAAACTGTCTTTTAGGCCTGATGCCTCTTTTTTTTGGGGCTCCACGTACTTATCCACTTTCCTAACTTTTTGAGGACTGACTGCACACCATAATGAGATATGCCAAGTTTTTAGCTTAGAGCTCTTTGTTGATGCCAAACTGCTTTTTTTATGCCTGTCAAACTAAGTTATCTTTGGCAAATTTCATAGATGCAACTAAAGAGATGGGAACAAATTGTGTGTTTGTGACAGGCTGTGAATAACAACGTGCCTAAAGTTACCATTTAAGACTGGCATCTGTTATGTGTGGACACAACACTGGTTTGTCCCTTAAATAAGGTGTCTTTTTAAATATAAGAGCTTCAGAAAACATGGAGAACTATTGCCTAAGACCAGGTTAAAAGATTACAAGGACATTTGGCTCATTGGAAAAGCAAATAGGAAGAAATTCGGGGCGGATGGAGATTTTTTGCACCGTACAGTGTGTGTGTCATCTTTACAGATGTGTTACAAAACTGTACTGACAGAGAAATACTGCAGCCATCATGGCTGAGAAAGACAAGACGTGACTAGCCCTGAGTCAGACAAATGCAGTCCATTTTGTGTGTGTATGTGTGTGTGTGTGTGTGTGTGATGTCCCCAGACTATTAAAATGCGTCACACATAACCTGAACAGCAGCCAGGTCATCACCCAAAGAGTTATGGAGTATTTTTAGAGATAAAATAATACAGGTAGCAAAGAGCTGAGAGGGAAGCGCATGCATGATAACGGAAGGAAACAGGAGATTGAAAAGATAAAAAAGGAAAGCAAAAGAAAGCTAAAAATAAAATAAAAAACAGAGATTCTATCACTTCCCTGCAGCTATTGCTAATCTGCACTGATGAAGAAAAGAAGGAGATTAAAGGAAAGAGACAGATGAGTGGGGAGGTAAAGAAAAACAATTCCTAGATATGAAGGGAGAGAAAGGTTAAAGCAGCAGATAGTGATCACAGACATACTGTATGCTTGCATAAACAGGCACACGGGAAGTGAAAAGATTAAAAGTAATGAGAAAATACTGCAGCAATTGTCTTTTTAAAAAGCTCTGCTTTGTGTTGCGAGACAGCCAGGACAGCGTCTCCCCGGCTTCGTCCTTCCCAGTTCTACATCGCTACTCAGACAAATGAAAGATGAACTACTAACACTTTTTATAATCATTATCAGTTTAGCCCTTGTTTTATCCTGCTGTGTGAATGTGGGTTGGTTTGCTGACTCATATAAAAGCTCCCACCCCCGCCCCTCTCTCACACACACACACCCTCACATGAGCTGATAGCTGACATTTCTAGGACTTCCCTGAAGACTGAGAAGAGGAAAGAGGGATGGAAAGCCTAATTTTCTTCACTTTCATATTCTCTTTTCCTCCAATGACTCCTCCCTCATACATGCAAGCACAGACCTACCCATGCAACATAAATACACCATAGCTTCGTTGAATTATGCTCAAATATCAAGTTAAGTGACTGATTATCCGAGCAACAAAAACAATGCACGTTTATTTTGTTTGCATTTTTCATCTACAATGAAAACGGATGGATGTGTGGCATAAAAATGACGCGAGTTGTATCACTTACTGCAGACTCTGCAGCTCAGAAAATGAATGTCTTTGCATTAACAGCTGATCAATTAAGATCTTTAAATGGATTCAAAGTAAAACTAATCTTTAGTTGCTGCCACAGTTACGAATGCAAGGAAAAAAAAACATTGATATAAAAAGCAGCGTAGAAAAAAAAAAACTCAGAACAATCCTCATTACTGAACTTTCTATACATAGTATGATTCATGTCCTTTTCAGTGGTTTATTTAAGCATTAAAGGAATGATCATTCATGTCTGCTTGCATCATTGTCACACATAAACATCACGCAACTAACAGTGTGTCAGGGCTAAAGAAATTATGCACACACACACACACACACACACAAAGCTTCAGTGGTCTTGCACGCAAATGCAAATCAGCAAGCTTCCACAAGAAGTCAAGCAAATATAGTATGAGCTCTAAGAACTTCAAAAGGCTACATATGAAGAATTCAGAACCAGAGCACACACACTCACACAGCCACACACACACACACATACACTCACTCACAGCTGGAATGTAGAGCTGAGAAATGCCAGACCACGAGAGGGAGAGAAGGAGATGGGAGGGACATTTCATAGGAAGCCAGAGGAAAATAACAAACAGAGTGGGAGATAAGAAGGATGCAGGGAGGAAAACAGAGGAGTTAACTGTGTTGGGCTGAAACAGAAGGAGAGGAGAGTGAGATTGGATGAATTTTGTTTTTCCTTCTCAGTTTCCGCTGAGTCGTCTTCGGCACGGTCAACTTTGACCCTGTCGGACACTTCCTGATTCCACAGGGGATCAAGGGTAGTAGGGGGGGTCACTACTCCACTCAAACACAGATACACAAACACAGGCGGCTATGAAGTGGACACATTAAGAAGTCATACTAGCACGTAAACATGCATATCTGAAGAAAGTGATTAAATTCCAGTTTCTAACAGATTCTTGATGCAGCTTCCTGACAGTTTTCAGTATATTTGTGCAAATAAATGATAGAAGAACGAATTTGGGAAGTAAATTTAAAAGTTGGGACGAATCGTTTCATGGCTGCATATCTATTTACACTTATAGGATTCATTATCAGGTACATTTGTTCAATCGCTTGTTAACACAAATGGCTAATCAGCCAATCACATGGCAGCAACTTCATGTTCGAGACGGCTCGCAGAAGTTCAAACTGAGCATCAGAATGAGGAAGATTTAAGTGACTTTGAACGTGGCATGGTTGTTGGTCTGAGTATTTACTGGGATTTTCACACACAACAGAGAATGGTCTGAAGAAGAGAGAATATCCAGTGAGCAGCAGTTGTTTGGACCAAAATGTCTTGTTGATGCCAGATTTAGAGGAGAATGTGCAGACTGGTTGGAGAAGGAAGAAAGGCAACAGTAACGCAAATAACCACTAGTTCCAACCAAGGTAGGGCTGGGCGATATGGACTCAAATCAATATATATTGATAAGTTCATCTCGATAACAATAAATGGACGATAACAGCACTTTGGTGCAGTTTCCATTTGCCATGGATGTAATGTCAGATAGATGCATGGGTCCATCGTGTAACTCTCTGTTCTGTACATGCTGGGAATCCCAGTTTTTGTAAAATATTTAATATGAATTAATTAAGACTTGGATCAATGAGCACTGATTGGGCAGCCCCCTTGTATTTTCCTTTTTTTGAAATACCAAATATACCAAAAATACCAAAACACACAGACTGGACAATAGAAGATGGAAAAACTTTGCCTGGTCTGATGACTCTCCATTTCAGCTCAGCATTCAGATGTTAGGCTCAGAATTTGATGTAAACAACACGAAAGCATGGATCCATTCTGTCTTGTATCACCAGTTCAGGCTTTTATGCACTAGCCACCATCGTCCTCCCAAACAGTTTTTTGTGCATACATCAGACTTTAAAAGGCCAAGAATCTCACAAAACTACAAGCATTTTCCAGATGGAACAAAAAGTGTTTACAAGTTGTGACACTTCCCAAAGGGGGTAGAACAACTGTTTTGTGGGTTATTTTCATGCAGTACATGATAAAAATAAAATCAATCTTGGGTTGTTTTTATCAAAATGCCTGTTGGAAATCGTGTTCTGTTGTGATTGCGTCGCCGCAGAGTAAAAGAAATTGTGACTGAGGATCAAAAGATAATAAATTTAGCACCTGAAGGAAATAAAATAAATACCCTCAATACAAAATATGAAGTTTAATCAAAGCAGATGAAATAAAGATGCCACCAAATGATTTGTATTGAGAAAAAAACAACAGAAAAGATCAGTTTGTGAATATAGAGACAAATTTTCCATTTGCTCGTCATCCCTCCCTCCGGCCACAGCTCATCTGTCGTTCGATATTAACCATCCTTTCGTTATTACTCCTCCGTCTCATCCCTTGCTTTTTTTTTTTTTTTTTGCTCTTGCTGGGTGAGTCATGCTTCCCCCCACTTCACAAACAGACACGCTGTGACAAAAAAAACGCACACAAACACGCTTAGATGGACGCGAAAGCAAGCAAAGTGCACGATAATGCCCACACGCGGAGATACACACATGTGGTGTCGGAGGCAGTGGTCATGCCGTGTGTGTGTGTGTGTGTGTGTGTGTGTGTGTGTGTGTGTGTGTGTGTGTGTGTGTGTGTGTGTGTGTGTGT
>JBBBVU010000025.1:15190317-15218742 GCA_037177055.1 Atherinosoma microstoma
GTGTGTGTGTGTGTGTGTGTGTGTGTGTGTGTGTGTGTGTGTGTGTGTGTGTGTGTGTGTGTGTGTGTGTGTAATGGCTGTGAGGAGTTTGAGAGAATCGCCCACTCAGGCATTAGACAACAGGCAGATTAACACGCGCTCTTGTCTTTCTCTGAGGAAAAAGGTGGAGGATGAAGAACAAAACGAAGAGGAGGAAATTAAATTTAAAAAAGGCGAGTGGTTGGAGGGAACACAAGGGAAGGCCTCGTTTTCCAGAAGAATGAAAGGAAGATGATAGAAGATGCATATCAAAACAATGAGGATGGAAATAAGAATGGGTAAAAGACAGAAAGGGGCAAAAAAAAGGAGGACAACATGAAAGAAAAGATACAAAAAAGAACAGGAATAAGTTTAAAAGATGCATACACCCATAGATTTTAGCAGCACCGAGAAAAGCTGCAGGAGAAGAGGGGGAGTGACCGGCCTGTAATTCTGTTCATTCTCTCAACAACTCGACCCCGACTCACTCCTTATAAGGAAAGACGTGGCTACCGCAGGGACACACACGTACATAGAGAGAGAGAGTGGACAGAGAGAGAGAGGGTAAAAACTCGCAAAAATCGCAGCCTTGTGCGAAAGGAGAGAAAACTGACATTCCTCTCAGTTTCGCATGGCTCGCCTCCCTGTTTCTTTCCACTGTTGAAGAGAAACTTTGTGTCTGAGGGAGGGAAAACTGTGTCACCGTCACTGCATTTGAGTTAAACTTTTATAAGACTCTCGAGCATTGAAGTCGACTCCCATTTGCTCCTCTCCTCTCAGTGAAATTATCTCCGTGTGCATCCTGCCGGCCGTTTCTAATCCATACTGCCACCCTCCCCTCTGTCCATCTGCTTTATTATGTCCCCTGCTATCACTCCCTGTATCTACCTTATTCCCTTTTTCTCTCCCTCTTCATCCTGGCTGAGTAAACACACAGGTTTGAGGACCATCTGTTACTGATGAGCATTCATGTGTGAAAAACACACACACATACATACAAAACACTCCCAACACACAGAGACGCACTCGCTCGAACTCTGGGATGATAGCAGCGATAAATAAATCATTGTTTTTATCTTTCTGTCGACTTCAGAAGGTAGACACAAGCAGGAGAATGTACGCACAAAAGGCGGTATGCTAAAGGAAAAAGCTCACACACACACAGAGACTCAAACAGGAGAGAAATAATGAGTCATAGTTCCACAAGTAGAGGATGGAAAGAGGCGCAGACAGCTGGGAACAGAAGGAGGGAGGCAAGACAGAGATATGATTGTTTATGCATTGTGTGTAAAAAAAAAGAAAGAAAAGAAGATGACTTTTTAAAACTTTGCTGAGCCTGCTTGCCGCCTTCTCCGGGTCTCCGTGTAATATTCACACTGACAAACAAATATACTCAAATCCTCTCAGTCATGCATCAGCTCTAGTGGCTGGGTTTAAACAAATACTCACACAGACAAGATCTTATTTCCTCACTTTTCACTACCAATTCTGTCAGAAATAATAACTTTACAGGCCTCTTATGAAGCTAATTAGAAGAACGAAATCAGACATGCAAGAAACACAATTACACAATCAAACCCCAAAACTTGTTAAAAGTGATCTGGATCAGGAAGCAAATGTTCAAATTATTATCCATGAATCACACTAGTTCCAGTTTGAGGTCCCAAACCATAAGTAAGGAACGCAATAAAATAATACTATATATATATAATATTATATCATATTGCAAATACATCAGTGCAGTGCTGAAAGTAGAAGCTTCATAAGATTAATGTTGACACTGCGCACCTGTATTCATTTTAGAATATAAGATTACAGCCTGAGCCTTCTCTGTGGATTTGTTCAGGAGGTTTATGGCTCAAAGGTAAAAACTCTTCCTAAATTTATCAGTGTGAACACCGACACACCTGCACTGATCGGTCTTAGCCGTATAACCACCTGCCTTATATTAAGAAAAGCCTTTTGAAACTATTAAAAGAGTCTAAAAGATCATCTGAGGGTTTTTCTAAAGAATAGATCATTTGGGTCCTGTGTTGTAGACCGATGGAATCAAATTGGGGAGGCTGTCGCTCTGAAGGAAGAGTCTGCTGATCCAAAGGTTGGTCGGTTGGATCCCCTGGCTTACACAGACCACATGTTAAAGTGTCATTGGGCAGAACACGGAACTCCACATTGCCTCCAACGTATCCATATATGCTCTATGAAAAGGTGGAGGTTTGACCTGCCTCAAAAATGTGTAAGTGGTTGAGAAATGTGAAAGTAATATTCATGTGAGGGCCAGGATGCAGGTTCTCCTCGGACTAGATAACTAGATTTATGTTGTGAGTAGTGTACTGTGACCCTTTAAATGAATAATAAAGAAGTTACTGAAAAATAATGACTCATATTCATAACAGGTTGAACCTTTACGGTTGTATTCATTTTTAATAAAGAGATGTGAACTCTACATAAGCTTTTTGACATATTTATTACTCTTTAAATGATCTGAAAATGTGTGTTTTTATGCCCCATGAGTCTGATTAAATGATATTGCAATAATAAAATGTTATCATAAACAATAATGACTTCAAAATATTTCTAATATAATAATATAATTTATATCAAAAACAACATCAGACATCCCAGATCAAGGCGATGAAGAGCTGCAGCCACGTGGACTCATTGTGAATTCAAAAAATCTTGCAGGATCCCTCGTGTGCGTCTTTGGATTCGCATGTTCAGCTTTTTCTCTATGAATCACTCCAACCTCCGTCCAAGAGAGTTACATCTAAGGTTGAGTTTATAACAAGAAAGCTCAGCTGTAATATTGATCTAAAAGTCAATGCAGCAGAGTTCAGATTAAATGTCTCTGAGACTTTCACATTTAATCTGAAAAATGTGATGACTGAAGCAAATGGCTTAGATAAAAGGAAATCACCCAACATGAAGTCCTGCTTTACCTTTATTTCACCTCCTGCTCTTCCCTTCATGACGGTGTATTACTTCTATCTTTTCATCCGCCCTCTTCTCTCCTGTCAAATCAACATCTGTCAATCTTTCTGTTGCTCAACATTTTATGTGCCTCTTCAGCTCAGCTTGTCTGCATCATCTGTTCATCTCTCCTCCCTCCTCCTGGTACTTCTCCCCAGCTTTCCAGCTTGATCCATCATCCGCTCTGCTGATTTACTCCCTCTTCCACTCAACATTTTACACATCTTTACATCTCAATCGATCTTCCTGATCCATTATTCACCAGGAGCCTATGTTTTTGTTTTTTTTGTTTTTTTCCCAGGACTATGCCGATATATACAGACTGCCAGGCAAAGCATATTTTTGCCGCCAGCTGGCACAGAAACTGTAGCTGGCAACATTTTTCTTTTCTGTCCAATAAATAGAAATTTAACGCAGGAAGCCATTGGCAACGTAAATTTCTATTGGATTTGAACTTGTTGGAATCTGCGCAGACATCCTCAAGGCCAGCATGGAGTAATGAAATTAAAATAGCAAGATGCTCAATTGAAATGTCGATTTAATAACATTAAGTGCTGCGCAGCGTTTGTAAGTCTTTACTCGTTCAGCAAAGAAGCTGATCTAAAGTGTTTCTGTCAGCTATTTAAGCTTGTTCTTTATTTGGTCTGTTCCTATAAAACGAGTACAAATCTTGCTTTAGATGTGATTATCTAAACTCATAGAAGCACTAAAAAGTAATGTGAGTGCTCACTTAAATTGCATTCATGTACTTTATTATTTCTAAATTTTTTGTTGATTCTTATGGGTGATTAAAAACAAAGTTTACCCGAGTCAGCTGATGAAAGTAGAAGGTAATGGCTTTCCTTAACTCTAGTAAAGAAATAATTTCAAAATAATTTTGTTTTCTCAAAATGATGACAAAAATCATTTCATTTCATCAAGGAAATAATCTGTTATCTTGCCATCTCAAGATAATGTCATTAAAAAAGAAATAGAAATGCAAGCAGATGCTCTTAACAAAGGAAGTTCTCACTGAGATCTTTGATGTTGTCTATACTATAAAGCAGGTTCAACATATCCAGGATATCTCAGGCTGATCTGACTTAACTAATTAACAATGGAGATTAGTAAGCAGTACTACAACGCTGATTATAAACTCTTAAAGCCAACCCAGATTCTTCTGATCTGGTTATATGTGCACATTCATGTAAAACAGGTGGAATTTAAACTAGATGACCAATCACAATCGTATATTTCTAAAAAACAACACCAGTGCTGCATGCTAAGCAGGAAGGAGGGATTATATTACAGACTACAACAGGTGACAAGCAATTTAACTTTTAGTAAAGCATGATACCCATTGTGGCTATTTTCTGCTGTTATCAGCTTCTTCTACTACTTGTTGGTCAGAGGCCAGAACAGGAACTGTGGTGCATGGCCTGAATGTCCAGGCCCAGTCAAGCATATACACGCAAGACTCACTTTCATTTCCAACCACAATATCTAGGAGTGATAGGCAAAAAATCCATTTAGTATGGACTGATGTGGATACATGTATTTTAAAATCTGGTTTTAGGTGGACATAAAAAATTATTTGATTTTTTCAGATATTGTGTAAATATATTTAGTGTCACTCCCTTTACCTGCCTCTTACCTTCACTCACCTGCTCCACTCTTAATGTGACACATCAGCTAGTTTTTGATTGTTTTTTGCAGCATGACTTTTGTCGGCTTCCTGCACTTTATTTGCTTTCCTGATTTTTTTCCTTTTCTGGTTGATTCCTGGAAATGAGCCTTCATATTCATCTCTAAAGATGCTCAGAATGGGATTAATATTAATACAGTACCTCCATATTCTTTTGTGTTTGCTTGGTGTATTAAAAGGATTTATTCTCTTAAATTTGGCCGAGTAAATCACTTAAATCTTCTTTTACTTCAAAACCAACACTTAGAATAAGTCAATCTCACCTGTTACTGTTTAATTAATAACATTTTCTGGTCCAAAAAGTTGACACAATGTTTTTATTGACTCAAGTTTATTGTTTAATAATTTAATTTCCCCGTTAGCTGCAGTATCACTAATCAAATTTAGGAATGGATCTACAAAAACAATTGTAGATCCACTGTCACCAATAACAAATATATCATAAACAGATGTGGAGGTTCAGACCGTTTTCATGAGACTCAGTTAAAGCTTCCTTTTGATGGATACTGTTTTACAAATTTTTGGAATTGACTCATCTCAGATGTGAGCTTGATTTGTTTGGGAAGTCTATTCCACACATTCATACCTCTGATAGTAACAGTGTTTTTTACTGCGTTCGCTCTCGCTTCAGGTAATGTGACCTCAGCAGCATGCCTGGTACTGTAATTATCCATTTCCGTGCTGACAAAAAGATTGTTTAACAGAGTGACAGGCAATTTTGAGGCAGAGATATTTCTAGTGAAAATGATCAGTGAGTATGACGGTCTATCTTTCACCAGCAGCCAGTTGAGATTTCTGTGCATTAAAATGATGCTCGTACTGTAGCTGCACTTAAGTGCTATACGAGCCGCTCTATTTTTCATAAGTTGTTTATAAATTTGTTTATTGGACAATAATCAAGGTATGTTAATATTAGTGCTTTCATAGCGTAATTCATAATACTAGAAGACAGAAAGCTGGCACGTCTTCTCAAAATATATATACCTCTACCCATTTTTACAATTACATTATCAACTTGTTTTTTCCAACATAACTTGGAGTCAACTGTCACACCCAGTATTTTGGTCTGATTTACTTGATTTATTGCTATATCATCTATTTTAATATTTAGTACAGGATTTCTATTAATAATACAGTTAGACCCAATTACCATGCAGATAGTCTTTGTTGTATTCAACACCAGTCTGTGTGAGTTCACCCACCCCGATACGTTTTGTAATTCTATACTTAAAACAATTACCAGATCAGTGTGTGTGCGTGTCGATGTGTATATGATGGAATCGTCAGCGTACATAACAACATTTGCTTTATCTAAAATATATGGTATATCATTTGTAAAAATAGAAAATAATAATGGACCAAGACAACTCCCTTATGGTACTCCACATGATGTGTTTTTGACCTTGGAGAAACTGCCATTAATAAAACACTGTCTGTGTTCTATTTGATAGGTAGCTGTAAAACCAGGTGATCGCTGACTGCTCAAAGCCATAACACGAGAGTTTTCTTAATAATAGTTTGTGATCGATGACGTCAAAGGCAGCAGAGAAATCTAGAAAAACAGTACCAACTATATTCTTCTTTTCAATCTCTCTGAGCCAGTCATCAGACATGTGAGCCAATGCCGTTGTGGTGGGCTTTTTCTATATGCATGTTGAAAATCTGTCATCAAGGTGTTCATAGAAAAATAATAATTAATTTGATCATAGACAATAGACTTTGTTATATTAGCTAATGCTAATGAGATGGCTATTTGAACTACAGAAAGGCAGATTCTTGTTTTTCTGCAGAGGGACTAATTTAGCCTTTTTCCAAGCCTGTGGACATGTACAGCAGGTGAAACTGAGGTTGGATGCAGGTGGATGTTCTGGTACCATCATTTCTAACACATATTCTTGTAGGTACATTTACAATCTGGGTCAGTCCACATGTATTGTGACAGTGATGGAAAAACCAATCGATGTTAAGGTCACCAATAAAGTAAATATCCTGACAGACAGTAGTATTTTGATCCAGCATTTCACAGATAGTGTCAAGATATTGTCAAGAGATAGATAGTGTCAAGTGTTTTTCAAGGCAGTTGGCTTGGGTATTTTCCTAAAAAGGAGATTAACTTTAAATGACCTGGAAACTTTACAGTTATGTAGATGATTTAAGCATTTATTTTGCAGAGATGCAACAGACCAGAGCCCTGGTGGCATCATCTATTTACGTAATAACCCGAAGGCCTGATTTATATCCATGTTCATTCAGTGGAAAATACACTCGAGTGCCAGTTTGTGTTTTTCTCAAGCTGTCCCTCCAAGTTTGTTGCTTTGAGCACAAAGGGAAAAGAAGGATAGCAGAAGAAAGAAGACTAGCTCTCTTCCCCTGTCTTATTTCTGTCCGTCTAATCCAATCCTTAACCTGAAAATAAAACGCTGCCCCGATGCAACGGGTGCTGTGTTCACCTGTCTGTCTAGATTAACATCTCACTCATGCACGCGCATAATTTTACAAAAGATAAAAGTGAACCTTCTGGATGATGACAAGCTAGTAGATATGTGCTATTAAAGACATTTCAGGCAATTACATAAAATCTTTAATCAAATCACTATCTTTTAATAAGATCCATGTTGCTATGGAAAGTTTACTTCTCTTTTTCCAGTGGCAGACACAAACACACACAAACACAGGTCCATTTCCCACCTGCACCTTGACTATTAAGTTAAATAATTGAAGAGAATGAAAACAATGCAGCAGAGAACGTACAACAGCCAATGGCAACTGTGCCACTTACAAAAACACACACACACAGACACAAATTCTAACAAACTCTGCCAAGTACCTTCCTCTTCCATAAAACACACATATTGTTTCATGCTAACAAAACAAATGCATTCGATAAAAATAGGCATCCTGTGCCAGAAATGTTCCTGCAGATCTGTTTATGTATATCTGCACTCATGTGTGCACAACACGCACACACACTTGTGTATATAAAACATGACACGTACATAAGCCTGCCAACAAGGACAAAGATCCCCTCTTGGTAACATCTCTCAAACTGCACATAAACACATCAAACACAAACATATAAACATGCAAATACACACTAGCATGCAATCTGAAGTCATGTATGAGACTGTTAGATAAAAATCAGAATGCACCCCTATAAACATATACACAGATCAGCGTTCCTCTAAATGTGTCTAACACACATTCACCCTCAAGTCTGCTGCTGACGTCACGCGGCTCGCCTGGAGTACGGTGGATGATAGATTGCATCCAGCAGTCGCAGAAACGGACAGACAGAGCGCTTTTTGTGCAGCCGCTTTAATTTAGTGCAGAAAAGAGTTGCAGAAGCATGCACCGTGAGAGCAAAAGTCCACGTTATCGTTGGGGGGGGGGGGGGGGTTAGGCATCAAATGGAAGCTAAAACGTAGATGTTATGGTTACAATCACAAACCATTATGTCCGATGGCCTCCAGTTTGGAGTTGTTTATTCATTAAATGGAAACTGGATGAGTAACTAAACAGTTACTTAAAAAACGAAACAGTTTTGTTAAAAAAAAAAACAGAATCAACAAAAAGAGGGGAAGGATGGACAGAAAGTGTAGAAAGTGAAACTTTCCCTCAGCATTCCAAACATTCCTTACACTTTCCTCCTTTCTGCACCAAATATTCCTCGTACCTACTGAGATCACAGAGGTGGAACAAATTGAATGAACACTTTCACACACTTGGAGGAAATCCAAAGCGAGACGGTGCACTGGAAGTGACAGTAAACACAGACACGGGGATAAAGAGCGGGCATCTGTATACAGATCAGTAGATTTTGTTAGACTAGTGCGTGTCCGCTCTATTGAAGTGAGTCCTGGGGCAAAGCGGCTCCATGGGCCCAGATGGAGAACATCGAGAGAGAGAGAAGAGGAGGAAGGAAGGGGGGTAGTGTGTGACAGAAAAGAAGCCCGGTGGTAGGAGGGGTGGTGAGACAGGGAAACAGAGACCAGAGAGTGCTATGACAACGAGTAAAAGGTGTGATAAGAGAAAATTACTGGATGTGAGTGAGCGAGAACAAGCAAAACAAAAAAAGGAAATTGCAGTGCAGAAGGTGAGGCTGATTTTACGCTTGGCAAGGGTGTAACACAAAACTGCCTCCTTTCTAATATGACTAAGAGCGTGCATATTTCCTGCCCAAATGAAACCTCACAGAGTTTGTCACTGCCTACCTCCCCTGATTGTTATGATATCGAAAAACCAGCCAAATTTTTTCTGTGGTGCTGTATAGATTCAAATAGCCAACTATTTAAGATTTGGTTCAACCTGTTTTAGTGAAAATGAAACAAACAAGAAACATGGCTAACAGTGACATGAAAACATAAATTACATGTACTCAATTAGTCCTGAACAATAATTCTAATCATGTCATCCTGTGTAATTATATTATTGTTAAATGTTGCGATTTTAATAAATAAGTACTTGTATGAGTTTCGCAACTTATTCTCTCTGAGAAGTCTGACAGTTTTTCTAGGCCGCTAATTAAGAAATAATGAGTTCGTATAGGTTTTGAAGTGGCAGATGGTGGAGATGGATGGTTGCGTCCATAGACACAGAACTGGCGGCCAGTAAGAAAGCTACTCCTGTTAAATGCCAATATTTTAGTTTGAAGCTAAAATACGTTGAACAGAGAGAGGTGCTGTGCAAGATCTGCAGAATTAAAGTGGTTATATGACATAACAATATGACAAACTAACATCACCAGCTCAGACAGAGGATAACGAATGCATGACAGTGACAGAGATGGCTGAACAAAACCAGACACCACCAGTCAGCTGAAGCTGAAATGCAGTTAATAAGGTGGATGTGGGTGTCAAACCATATGACAAGTGTTTAGTCCTGACAAGTTGGTCCCTTTAAAGAAAAGAAAAACAGTTTTAGGTGGTTTGAGTTTGACTATGTCTTACTTCCTACTTAAATGTCCCAGTTAGTTTGATCCCCCTAAAACAATATTTTTATTTTATTTTTATGTTTTTATTTTTTCTATCTACTTTATTTCATTTTTGAAAAAGACTAAAAGACATTCTTGTGAGCATCTATAAATAAGTTATTTCCAAGATGCACTTTCTCTCTAGCAACATCTTGCAAAATCCCCAAAGAGGGAACTCATAGGTGGGTCATATTTCTGTCAGGGTACATATCTGCGTCCTTCCTTAGAGCTGCAGATTTAAGGCAAACTGACAGACGTCACGTGAGAAAAAAAAGTACAGCCTTCTTTAATAAGTTTTTACTATCAGGACATAATTTGTAAAACCTTAGAACTGAAGGAGCATGTTCTGTACCTTGTTTTCACATGACTGGATGTTTATTATCAGACAACAGAACTATAAACAATATTATACACCATTATATATAATTGATGGGATCTTATAGCTATAAACATGGGGTTAAAAATGTTTTTAACCTGTTGTTGTTCGTTTACAGTGATGCACTGAAATCAGAAAGGGAAAAATACAAAGGAGTCCAGAAAGAGGCAGAAAAGATAAAGGCAGAAGCTGGTGGAAGAGATATGAAGAAGGGGAGCTGAGTGTAGGAGGAGGTAAGTATGAAAGGAAAAAAGGAAGGACAGAAGAGCATTCCTCTGTGGGGGTGTGAGTCAGTGTGTGTGGGTGTGTCTGGATGCACTTAATTTAAAAACACTAGATGGTAACTTCATTCATATTGTGAAACTAAGACGATGTCAAAGACAGAGGATGTCGGGCAGAGGACAGAGAGCAGGTGATGACAGAATAAGAGGAGGAAGGAGAATGACTAAGAACAAAGAAAAAAGGAAGCAAGAGGAACCATAGAGCCTGAAGTGAACAGGAAAACCGTTAAATAGATAAAAAAAACAGCACAGAAAATATTTCCCAACATCAGAGATCAGAAAGTATTCTGACATGTTGTAACATGAGTTCACTAACTGTTACATCACACACACAGAAAAGTGAGAGCGAGTGTCAAAGCCACGAGGATCTGGCAGCAGGCCAGCTACAAGACAGATTAATCAATGCATCTTCTGGTTCTTTGTTCATCAATGCATCATTTTTAATCAACATGCAAAAAAAAAAGACAAACAGAAACGCAAGAGATTTACGGCTGCACATCTGCAGGGACATACACGCTGCAGTCTTTCCCACACACATCAAACTCATCGAAAACTCACACCGTCTCATTTCATATCTGGTTTCACAACCTGGAGTCCTTTCCCACATTTGATTCCACAATGAATTAACTTTGGAGTTTTAGGAGCAACTTAAAACAAAATGATGTGCTTGTACAGGCAAGCGTTTGAGAATAAAAATAAAGGGAGATTTCTCTGCCCGTCTCACTATGATGATGTGGGACACGAGGCATTGAAAGGCCAGGAGTGTGTATGTGTGGATGTCATCTCTTGTATAATGTTTCAGCCTGCTGCCAGACTAACCGAGTCTCTCCATCATCCAGATGGCTGCAGCACCAACAGACAGCTGGGGGTCCCCGACCAGGCAGCCTGCTTTATCTGTTACTCTTACAGCAGTGAGACAAATCCACCACAAAAGTCCATTAAACTACCAGGACATACTCTTCTTCATGCCATGAATTTTACAGACAAAACCAAATACATCAACTCTATTATAAGGAGTAGCAATAACTAAAAGTAAACAATGTCTCAGCCAAACTTGGATTCCTCAGTTTAAGAAAATCCAAGTATTAGATCAGCTCCAGAGATGTCCTGAAAAGGATATTACAGTTTACACGATGAACCTGCTAAACATCAATTCATTGGTCTTGAGTCTTGAGAAAAAACTAAAACTGCACTTCACGGCTTAGGAAAAAGCTGCTCGGGGAGATCTACTTCAAAGTTTTTCAACACATTGAAAAAGATCGCAGCACAGCATGTATGATTCCAGAGATAGCTGGTTATTTCCCCTCAAGGTAAACCTAAACTTGCTGGCAGTCAAACAACCCAATTTCTGCAAGAAGTCAGCGCAGAATAAGACTGAACTCCACAGGGTGAACTACAAAGATTTCTTGAAGGACACCACTGGCAAAAGCCTTCAGTGTCCATGTTATTATGTATATCATTAGAGGAAATAAAGGCTGATTTAAGATATCTTGCCAAAAAATGAAAGCTTGTTAAAAAGGTATTCTCATGACAGGACTGTAATTTGGCCACAACGTTACGGCTGCAACTCAGCTGACGCTGGTTCACTTTAGAAAAGAATGCAGTCCTCACAACATATTAATCAACAACTTCATTCAGTCAGGCGTCCCTCATGAGTCATGGGTCTAAATCAGGTGTGTTGCAGCAGGGAAACATCTAAAACGTGCAGGACGTTAAGGACTGAGGATCCCTGATCTACAGCAATGTTTTTCAAATTTCCAGAAATCTCTTTGTCCATGCAAGCATCATTTTCCTACCTGTGTTTCCTCCTGCACCACTCTGTACTGTTCCTTCCAGACAGCCATCTTTGTGGCTTCATCCTTCCTGAGGGCTCTCTCTTTCTTCAGCTCAGGACTCCAAAACGTCTTAATGGAGTTCATAGAAGAGCCCAGCTTGGACTCTTTGGCCTCCAGCTATAAAGAAACCAACATCAAACATTGTTACTTTATTCTAGTATATAGTTGTTTACAATGAAACTTGAAACTCTTATCATTACTTATTCAGTGCAATGGCCTTTAGCTTTTTAGGTTATAGATATAATCTTTGTTTGAAAATCAAAACAATACAATTCCCAGAAGTAAACACAGCAAGATGAGATATCATTTGTTGTAAAATAAATACATTAATCATAAGTGATGTATATATGCATGTTGCCTTACCTCTCTGCGTAGCAGCTCATTTTCTCTGAGTACTTCTCTTAACTGTGTCTGCAGGTCTGACATAGCACCGTCTCTCACCTGGTAATGCACGAAAACACCATAAAACGTTGAAAAAAGTGATATCATAACAATCATTTGTGTTTTACATCAATGACATTTTATCAGCCTACAACTGCTACAATTTGAAGACATTATAGCAGCTGATCAGTTTTTTCCTAAATATTTAAAAAGCTAATCTTACACAGTGAGTTATTCAAGCTTTCACCTGCCTTGCTTTGCTCCAATCCGCTCTGTATCCTTCACCCACCCCAGCTCCTTCTTTTCATACATTCTCTGACTGAATCAATATAGATTTTGTCACTGATGCTACTCTCAGGCACACCATATTTGTACATGAAGGGGCACAGAATAGAGAATAGAGCCATAATACTAAATATAAGCATATAAACAGCTTTAATAATGGCAGAAAGAAGGTTATCTTTTCCCATGTAATATGGCTTCGTCCGACAGTCCAGTTTTATTTGAACAGGTGAAATAAAAGAAAAAAAATATGGTTGGATGGTCTTAACTGAGCAAGTGAAATGTGATTTATTGGAAAGACCCCACACTCATTCTACACACAGCCCACGAAACAGCTGTTAATAACAAATATTACTGATCAGTTGTGGAAGAGTCAGATTTTAGATCAATTCTCTCACAGTTCCTTTATACACTGCATAAGATGCTCCGGTATTCACGAGGATATCTCTCATATAAATGTTTAATTAATCTCAACATGAGCAGAATTAAACATATCCTGGATTAATTTTTAATCAACAAACAGACTCCACTGTGGTTCTGCTGAACCTCGCTCAGGTAATTTAGCTGGTCACAGAGCCATTCGTACAAATACCCAAACAGGTTAGTTTAAAATAAAATAAAATGAATTTTTCTTCATGTGTATATCATTCTTTGTACCTCAGGTTTCATTTATATAGTTTTTAGTTTGTTTGGTGTTGTTTGTATTTTTATTTTTAACCTTAATTTGAAAGCAAGAACTGCTGCTGACATGAAGGTCACACAGATGGAAAAACAAGAGCTTCTCTCTGAGGGGGGTGCATCCATTAAAGCCTTTTATGCTGGTTTGAGGGAATGTTCAAGAGTTGGTTTTTATGGGCGCTGGGAGTAATCTGGGAGCTGGGTGTTGTAATAACTGAGGAGATGTGGGAAGACATCTGGGATAATGTAAGGACCCGGAGCGATACATGGAGCACATGTTGCTCCAAAGCATCTCTTCAAATATAGAAAGGATTTCTCTCCATTCTGTCTTAAATCTAAGACAGGAAATGGTGATTTCTGGTCGGTTTCTGTTTTTCCAACAGTATTTGTATTACAATTAAAAACATTTGTACCTGCCACATTTTACTTGGAAGTGATGTTTTTGTTTGGCTTTTGTGTTGTTATACCCAGTTTTTTTCTGTCTTATGTAGCTATATATGTATGCTTATTGATAAAAAATGAACTGCTTAGTGTCCTCAGAGCCACAGTGAGGATACTAACAATAATCTACATACATGTGACATATGGTACAGAAAAACCTGCACATTTAATTAAAATAAACAATGATAGGATGCAGCTTTTTATTTTAGTTTAGGAAGTAATTACAAGCAAACAGAGGAGGAGAGCTACTTCTCATGAAGAAGAGCTCTCAGGTTATGAGTGATGGTGCAGTAGTGGGAGAGCAGACCTTAAAAATACGGTATGAATGCCCACACTGTGCTGTTTTATTCAGCTGAAGGGTGGCTTAAGAAGATAATAATAATACCCATTAAAGGCTTGGCTAAATTCAGCTCAAAAATTCCACATCCTGGATCCACAGAGCAAGTGTACAATTCATAAGCATGATATTTCGTTTGCCAAGCACAACTTATAGTCTCTTTTATTTCATTTTTTCATTTTAGTGTTATACAGCAAACAGGCGAGAAGAAGGGGTGGCGAAGAGAGGCCCCCTGCTGTGTTCAGTGCTGAACGGGAAGTCAAGAAGGGAAATTGGAAGACCTAATGGGTTTGGCAAAAATGACAAAACTAACAAGAAAGGAAGATAGCAATGTGTGTTTTGCATTTATGTTGAATTATTGCATCCTGTTTAAAAGTGGCTTTTCAGTCTCTTCGGTCGACGTGAAGATTGTGTGTGGTTTGCTAAGTTAACGGTTCACTTTATATTGCTACTGCTTCCATTCTTGTGTACTCACTTCTTTTCTCCAACTAGTCAGCCAGAACAAACTTTCTCATGGACAGATTTAACATGTAGAGAGGGCTAAGTGCTAAGTTTGTGCAGTACACATGCAAGAAACAGAGGTTCCCCGATGCTACAGAGCTGCGGACGGCTTTGCTCAAGGATGATACAAACACGGTTTACATCCTAAACATCCTTTATCTGTTTACAGTAAACTTCAATTCAGCCAGGTCTGCTTTTCTTTTAAAATCATGATTATAACCATGTGCAATTATACACTGGCTGGCCAAAACAAAGTCACCGCCTGAATTAAACTAAGTACAAAGAGCTTCCTATTGACAATGTACTGCAGTGTCTAATATGTTTCAGCTGGGAATGAATAATTAACCCAAACAGATGCAGTTTGTAGCTTCTTAAATAAGATTGGAAGACAGCTTGTGGTCATGGAAAAGATTATACTCCGTTTCTGGGAGGTCAATCTATTAGTCTGCATCAAGCAATTAAAACAGTTAAGAGGATTGCTCAAAATACTGATATTTGATTAAGAACTGCCCGATGCATTATGTTGAGGGTTACTACATACTGGAAGTACTACCGTTAGTCTGGGAGTATGGCCACGAGTTCTGGAGTAAGACTGCTAGTAGATCGGAAAGATCTACGTCTAAAGTATAGCTTAAAGGTCCAGACGACGAGTTAACTTACAACTATTAATCTATAAAATGGATTATTCGGATCACAGAGTATCATTTAATCAATGAAATATCGACCACAACTAACTTTTTTTTCTCTCTTGATTCTGATACAACCGTCATCATAATAATAAAGTGGTGTTTAAACCTTTAGTCCATGCTGAGTTATCATGTTCAGCTATTTAGATATATATGTTTTGTTGTCTGTGCTTTAAAGTTGTTGCGCTGTGAAACAAACCATTCTTTCATACAGACATGTATGATCATAAAAGGCCACAGAGTTAATTACACCTTCATCGGGAAAGATGGGAGGATAAAGCTTGAAGACTTGACCTACAGACCTTGTCCTCAATAATGATTCATATGAGGGAAAATATGGGCAAGAAGGTTAGGACTGTCTTTCTGTCTGGTGTGAGAAATTTCTCCTTCAAATGTAATTTGTAACAAATAATTTCATCCACAATTATCAAAACCATGAAGAATAGTGGTGAACCATCATTTTCAAGGAAAAAATGTGGTTGGAAGAAAATCTTAAATGATCATGACTGGTAATATTTTGATCTGGGCTTACTTCAGTTGGTCAAGTCCAAGTTCAGCAACGTTATGAGCCCACAAATAATCTCAGCTTATTATTTGAATAAAACTAAGATTCTTAATCACTGGTGTTTTTTTATTTTATTTCTTGCTACAAGGACATGTTCATTTTCACAAACTGATTGGCCACCACATGTTCTAGAGGAGCCTTTACCTTGTGGTCCAACTACTCCATCATGAATACAAGATCTTATCTTGGTGAAAACTTAATACAAGTCTGGTTGTGACAATGTTTAAGTTTCGAAGCAATACTAAGCCAAACGTGTGCTTTAACTAAAGCTAAAAATAGTATCTTACATTTGGTTTGGCAAGGCAGTGCAGCAGCAATTAATAGTGTAAATAATTAGTGTTTTTTTTTTTCATTTTCTGGAATGGATAAAAAATTAGCAGAAATCAGCCAACATAGATTAAAGGGTAGAGTAGTATAACAGAGCCATCTATGAGAGTTACCAACCTAATGCACAGAAAAGGAAACAGCTGACTGATCAGCTGATGTGGGATGTTACTGAAAGCAGCTGATATACTGATATTTAAACAGAGCCTGACTACTTTGCCTGCCTGAACTAGCGATAATTCTGACTTTAAAGAAAAAGAATTAATAACAATAATAATTTTTACTTTATTCATCCCAATTGGGAAATTGAACTAAATGAATGAACTAGAAAAGGAGTAGGCTGCCATATTTTGGTGCCCGGGGGGGGTTACGGGCCTTGCTCAAGGGCCTGCAGTGGTTCATCCTATCTGTTACTGGGGACTTAAACCCAAGTACTTCAGATCCAAGCCAACCACTAGGCAATTAATATTTACATACCACCCCCCTTAACTTTTCACTTTTGCATTCAAACATGATCTTTTGACATAAATATCTGAAACAAAGCATAAACACATCAAAAAATTTCAATGATCCATTTTATGATGTTTCTTTTGCGTATATTCCAAGAGGAAAAATGGCCCAGCAGTCTTAGGACAACACACTCTAGCAGCTTTTTATAATGTTCTTTCTGTAGCAACAAATTGGACACATCTGTTTAGCAGGTGTTTCAACCATCAGTTCACAAACTGATGACTTCAAGCTGGCAGCCGTAAAGAAAAAGAAAAAAACACGGTGGAATCTCACCTGTCTCATGGAGTGGGGCACAGTAGCTGCCTGTGGAGGCTGGTTCTGCAGCTCTCCTCCAAACGCTATTGCATCGCTGGGCATGACGGCTCCGCTGCTCCCCATTCCTCCAGTGTGTATATTAGGACTGCTCCCCATGACAGCCGATCTGACCCCATAGGGAACCCTGGTCCCGGCCCTGCCCAGGGTCATGGTGTTTTTGGGCACAGTGGGATTCAGTCCACTGCCCAGACTCCCAATGCCAACTGGGTCGTCAGCTGTGTCAATGAAGTACATAGGACCACCAGTTGCGTAGGCAGCGTTCAGTGACTGAATATTCTCCATGGATAGAGTTTTACCGGTACCAGTGAGCCCACCAGTGGAGCTGCTGCTGCTGTTTCGCCGGTGTGCTAAACGCGGGGAGCGAGGGAGGCGAGGTGAGCGGCCAGGACTCCCAGACGCTGAGCCGTTACCATTGGATCCAACAACGTCCAGCTTGGAGACAGATCGGGAACTACCGTACATGGTGACAGAATGACGGGTGTTTGCTTTACGTAAGGGTCTCTGGGTCAAATAAGAAGTTAATTAGAAAGGAATAAACGTGATTGATCAATGTCCCCCAAAAAACCTCAAACTCCTGTCAATCTTATACTGTAGCTCTTCTTCACTTGAAATATGTCATAGTATTGACATAGCTGTGATCAAGGCCTTCCCAACCTCCTCTGTAATCCATGTGCTTTGTGGCAATCAGCAGCGGCCCCTTTAGATAAAGGAAACAAGATGATCCACAATGCCTGGGATGATGTGATCACCTGAAAAGAAAGAAAGAAAGATACAAAGATTAAGTTAGTAAACTCATATATAATTTTTAGAGACTAAACGATCGTCGTTTAATCTTTTAAAAAAAAAAACGGTATGTTGAAACTACTTGTTGCAGCTTTGTTCGGCTGTTCTAACAAACTGCAGAGATGCAAAAATAACTCTGTTAACTTAGCAGCCACCCACAGAACTGCCACAAATGTCAACACGTATTAGCTGCAAGTTAAATAAAACATTACATGACTGAGCTGCAGCCTCATTCACAGTAATAGAAACTTAAGGCTGATATCTTTACTACAAAGGATGCGTTGTTACTCGCATTACTTCTTTATGACAGCTCACAGCATCCAACACTTCTGGCCAGAGAAAGAAAGATGCCGTCCTGCACCAAGTGTCACACACGGTCTGGCATCACATAACATGCAATTAATTGCTTTTGTTTCCCCCTACCGGCATTCATACATACATTTATCTCATTTTATGAATTAGTAACTGCTTTCTTGTTATTTTCTTGTTATTATTTACAATAATAACACGGAAAACATCAAGTAAGAAAAGGAAAATTTCCATTTGTTGTGTTTCTGGTAATCACTATTCACACTGGATAAAAGGATCAATTTTACAGTAGTTGCCAAAATTAACATCTGTCATGTTAATGCTTTAAGCATCCGGAAATAATGCTATTAGCCATTAAAGATGGGAACTTGTCTGTGTGTGTTGGATGAAATAAATAACAAATCAAAACTGATTGTGTCATTCATAATCCCTAATTTTCAGAGCAGTGAATATAATGAAACATGCCATTCCTCTTGTGCCCCTCTGGGGACTCGTTTAACATTTTGCTGTCTTTTAAACATAATTTATGAGCGCATGTTTCTGATAAACATCTCAGGAGTTTGCTGACATTTCAAGCCCTCTGTTGTGGATGCTCTAATGTCCCAGGGCTCCTGAACCGTCCAACTTATGCAATGTTTGAATCAGTTTGCATGAACAACGGTGCAGCCCGTGGAAAGTTTCAGTGCACCATTATTTTATTTCACTTCATTTTATTCTATTTTTTGGGGGGTAGATACACAAAAACTAAGTAATGACTCAGCCATTTATGTATCCTTGGAGACAGTGATGTAATTTTCAGGTCAGCGGACACATGAGCCATCACACACGCACGCACTGTTCATCTGATCCACACTCTCTCCTTACTAAAGGCGAACGGAGCAGCTTCTTGTATAGCCAAAAAAATGTCTTATTTCCTGTAGCTCACCACTTCATAATTAAATATTGAATATTAAATAATTAAATACTAAATCAAATATTTACACTCTTGTTTCTAGATACTTTTTGGTTTTGATTTAAACTGCAGCTTATCTGTCGGGTCAGTAAATCAGTAAACAGTTCAGCTGAGTGTTATTGAGACGACATTGCTCACAAAAGTTAAACAAACACAAAAAAACGTTGGATGGGGATGGAAAAAAAAATATGTCACTTTTTATAATTTATTCATTTTCTCTCAACATGTCAGCCTTTGAGGTCATCTGCACCTTTCGTGGCCTTTAACAGTCGCACTCATCTTATCTTATCTTTTTTTTTTCTTTTTTTGGTTAGGTGAAGATCTCTGGCCAGCGAAATGTTACAGCCACACACAGTGAAACGTAAACAGGGACCATCTGTTCCATCTCCCTTCAGGCCAAAAACACACACCTGGAAAGAAGCAGGCCAGGACCCTGCCTCTAGCACATGCACAGATCCACCCACAGACAAGCACACACTACATCCAATCAGAGGAGGGAAGCAAAATGTGCACTGAGATCAATCAACCTTCAAAGAAACAGCCAGCACATTTACAGACATGCAGAAGAACGTTCGTCCAAATCAGCCCGGTAGACCTGAGTGACCATGTTGCCAGAAACGTGTACACATCTATTGCTTTATTGAGGCCAGTATGACCACAGAGACACAGAACGTGGGGTTGGGGTTTTCCTCCTCCCCCCCACCACCCCTTGGGGCCTGCTGACCTGTAGATAATGTTTCTGCTCATGTCCCAATTCTCACTCTAATGCCAAAGAGTACAGAATGTTTAGCTTTATTCAAGCATGCATTGAACACACACATGGTCATCAATGTATCACACGGCTACGCAAACATACGCACTTCTTTTTATCTTTCATTGGCTTGAGGACCTCATGGAAACCACAACATTGGCCGTGTTGTGCTTTCTCAGGTTCAAGTCTAAGGGTCACATGGATAAATCACCAGTTTGTCCCACAGGTGGAAGATTTGTATCTGTGGCGGTTTTTAGATGCTAACAGAGCTGGGGGTGATCTAAAACAACAACCGAGAATGAACAAGCTCACCTATGACGCAGCTAGAATCATGAGATCCAACAAGCACTAACATATGACTGTCAAAGTCATACGCAGTCTGTCAGCAGACTAAACATCCCGCTTGTCTTTTCACACCAATGTGGAAAACCAATGTGGTGTTGCCTTAAGAAATATCTGCTGCACTGGAAATTTACAAAAGTTCATTGTTGACCATGGACGCAGCCAATCTTCACCTGAGGTCCACTTCCAAGCTTTAATCACAGCTTCCAGACGGTTAATCTTCATCTGCAGAAAGAATACGTTGCATCTGAAACTTTTTGTTGAGTTTTCTTTTCTTTTTGTTTTGGAAGTTTATTTGATGAGCCACAATGCAAAGCTGTCCATCTACTGAGGCAGCTCCAAACAGAGAGCATCCATTTTTATTTCTAAAGTCCAGTGTTTAAAGCAATGCATTTTCTCCATTAATCAGTTAATTGTTTGGACTGCAAGCTGTCAGCCTATCATGCAGAAAATGCCCATCAGAATCAGCTAAAGGTCATGACATTTAAATGTCTTGCTTTTTTTTTCTGGCTACATCAAAACCTAAAATGTGTTTAGATCAAAAACTAAGATGAGGAAGAAACTTTTATGTTTGAGTAGCCAGAATATGTCTTTTAACTAAAATAAAAGTGTTCCAACAAATATAATTTAATTATTTTCTATAAGCTCTAACAGGATTTTTCAGACTATAAATGCCAAGCAAATCTGAATATTAATACCTTAAAATCCAAGTTAATATGAATGCTTTAGTGTGAATACATATGCCATTATGTGGCCAAATGATTGCCACAAGATCTTGGTTTTATAACTTTGAAAGCATTGGGTTAAAGCTGCAAAGCTAAAACAGTGAACAACAAGGAGGAAGAGCATCTCTACAAACTAAATTGTCCAACCTATATTAAATAAACAATATTACTGCTCCTTGTTTTCTTGATACATTTTTAATAAAAAATCTCATTTTCCAAGTCTGTGGAGTATTTTTTCCTCAATGTTGCGTCTAGAGAAACAAGGCAGACAAAAAGTTATGGCCTCCTTCTATAAATAAGTATAGTCTGCCACCTGTTCTGATAGCTGATTCACAACATAGCTCACAAATACAGAATAAAGGCACGCTTAATGTTTGTTAACAAATAGAAGGAATTTCCTCATCATCTCTAAAACTGATCTGTGGATTGTCAATTCTGAAGTATTCAAGTTTAGCTCTGTTAATGTGTACTTTCAGACTAACCATAGTTCTGTCCACGTATCTGACAACATCAAGCTTGCTACTCTTCCACAGTAGTGCAGGATCGAGGGTCCAGCTTTTATAAATAAATAAATAAATAAATAAAAGCTAGTAATCTCAAAGTATACTTTTTTTTTTTTCAAGACAACTCTGCATAAGAACCCTGAAACAAGATACTTCAAATAACTGTGAATGTTTAGTTATTTTGTGTGCCACCAAAACTACAATCCCTTCTGGAGCAGATTCTGAAACAGGCCCAACAATCAACCTGAGAACCAAAATAACCTCATCCTCTTTAAGTCTGCAAACCACCGGGCAGGAAACACCAGCACATACCGTACACCCCGCCCTGTGTTTCATCCTCTACCTCCCTAAACACAACCTAACAGCAGTACTCCATGCCTCACCTTTCTTCCACATATTCTGTCCTCACAAACATAATGCTGTCTGGGACCTAATAAAGATTGGGGACAGCTACTAAGTTTTTATGACAGGCCCCGGGCAGATGGTGTTGGGTCAAAATCCTTACATTGTGTGTGATGTTTTCACTTTTTCTCTGCACACCTCTATTTCTAAATCCTCCTTTCCCATTTCTGACTCTCTTGTCTCTTGATGCTTTCACTTCCTCTCACTGCCTCTCCATTTCACCATCAGCATTCCTGAAGGTGTTCAGCACGTTCTATTTATGTGACAACCACACATCCGTCTGTCACACCGCACAATGTGACACATAAACACACACCACTCAGCCTATACTTAGCCGGCTGATATTCCAGCAAATTTGACAAAGTTGGTGTCTCGCCTGGGGATTGGTGCTCATAAAAACACATCATATTCATGGTAAGTTCCTCTGTTCTCCTCTAATCTCTGTTCCTGTCAGGCTCCTGTGGCTTGATGTGGCAGGAAAGGACTTTCTGGTGCTGTCTGGAGTTAAACATCTCACTGAAAGTCATCTCAGCGGCCTCGCTGACGGAGAGAGAGAGCTGCACCCATTCTCAACGTAATCTGTCTGATGATTTAAGGGGATTACTCGCTACTCACCAGTGCCGGCTCTTGTAACTTTCACTGTTTCTTTAAATGCTTCCACAACAGCATTAATTCTATAAGAATCTTACTTCTCTTTGTCTGAAGAGTCAAACTGTGAGGCACATTATCTCAGCTTTGAATTACTAGACAATTAGACAAAAGCCAGTGTAGAGGCGTTTTCCTGGGAATATATCTCTCAATTTCAACGAAATACACTTTAGAACACTTTAAAAAGGATACAGAAGTAGCAAAAAAGCAAAAAAAAAGAATGTCTGAGCAATGATGTACATTTATTGAGCTCATTTAATTAAAATGAGTCCAGAGCACGCCTCAGATATCCCCTTTTTACTGCTTAGGGTTGGTTCTTCAACAGTTTCCACTCAGGATTCTGGAAATCTTGTTGATTTCCAGTTAAATTAAACATTTTTTACTTTGATTACATAAAATACTCAATGTTTGGACAACTGTAAGCTGCTTCACTACAACAGGTTATAATGTTGTCTTCTCCTAATATCCCTCATGGGTTCATCTCCCTCTAACTCATTGAGAGTTGCAATTATTTTACTAACGTGAAGCAAATAAATTATGTGCTATGTGTACATACATTATCAATAACATTTAGAGAAACAGCTTAGGAAATGCATGTCTGTATTGATGATAATTATGTTTATTTTGTTATAATTGTCTTTGACTTTGCATGTTTCTTATGTTTGTACATCAGACTTTGTACCAGGGCCTTGCAATGATAAGGCATGTTTTTTGTTTTGTATTTTGTCCTGACAGTTAGCAAACAGCTGAAAACTGGCATTGCCTTGCAGTGGTAGTGACACAGGTAACAGGTGCTGGTTAAAACAAGAAAGTTTTTGCACACTGAGACAATAGTTGCATAAACTGCTCGATTTCTTCCAATTGAACGACTTTTTGGATATTCAAAATTCATTAGCAATCCCGAAGGTTTCTGATTCTTCAAGCTAGGAGCGTTTTGACCACAGTCTACTGCTGTTAAGACAGATTATTTTTAAGTACTTTGTAAAACTCCGTTAAAGAAAAAAAAAGAAGAAATATCCCATCAAAGCCTCACTAGTGAACTTTGGTAGATTTCAGTGTTGCCCCTAACAACGTCTAATTCAGCATCCATCTTGCATCCTGTATCTACTCTGAGCTCTCTCCAGCCAGTAAAAGTCAGCTCAGTATTGACTCTTGTCTTATCTCCCATTTATGCTCGACGCAGAAGACGGATACGCAGATGGATGGACAGTTTCATCCGTCTCCTGCGTCAGTCACGCGCGTAATTTGGCCCGTTTTCAGGGAGCTTAGCCATTTGTCCCTTGATGCAGAAAAGGGAGCAATACCACCGGAAATCACGGGGGCAGAGTGGAGCTGAAAGAAACCAGAGAAGAAGAAGAAGAGGAACAGGAAGGAAAAAAATGCAGAAGAAGAATGAAGACAAGAACAACAACTTTAGAGATCGTGCGAGCTTTTGAAGATCCGAATCAGAGTTTGTTTGCGCATTCACAATTCCTCAACGAAGTGGACTTTCTGAGCAAACAGACTAGGATTCGAATCTAAAAGGGCTGGTGTTAATGCACCCTTACTCTATCACTTTGTCTCTTTCTTTTGCTCCAAAAATCTCCACTTGTATTTCTTTGCTCAGTTGCTGGCATGTAGTGCCACTTGATGCTCCAGGCTGGTAACAAAAATTTGGAAGTGCACTTTCTCAGCCTCGGTACGCTGCAGGGCAACGATGGCTCCAGGAATGTGCACAATGAACAACAGTGTACCATTAAAACAAGTCAGAAGCACAGACTTTTAAGGTCACAAACTGATATAATATTGCTTTAATGATGTCATTGTAAAGCATATTTGCATAAACCAGCCAAGGGGCTGATACACTTCTAACAAAAAATAAGCAGCTGCCTTCAACTCCATTCGTTCTGACTAGTCAGGGTTGAAGAGCAGTTTAATAAGGGTCCCTTAAAAAGACAGGAGCTAAAACTGACTGTTCTATAAAGAAGCTGACAAGAGGTGCTGCAACAATGTACAGTATGAGAAAATAACATATTTTATCATTAAACAAAGTAAGTACACTTTGACTAATCTATAGTCACACTGATTAGTTATTCTATCACTCCTGCACACATTAAGGATCCACACGCTAACTTAAGCAACCTGTGGAGCACATTACATCAGGGATTTTTAAATTTAAACAACTGTGTTCGATTTTTTATTTTGTTTTGTTAAAATCCAAAATGTTTGGATGCTTCATACATTTAGGCCCCAGATCAGTTTCTCACTAAGTCCCAGTGCATTTGCGTTTGCAGGCATTCATTTAGGACAGCTGTGAAGTGAAATGCATGTAATACAGCTGTTTGGTTTTAACCATTTCTGACTGGGCTTGATTCCAGCCCTGTCTCCGTGTCAGGGCAACATACTGATGAGAAATCAAAATGAGCGTTTAGAGCAGATTGATGCTCTTCTAGCATCAACTGAACACACTATATGCAACCTTTTCTCTGGGGAAGAAACACGGAAGACTCAAAACAAGTGTTCTACTTGTTTTAGTTGATTTGTTAAGACCTAGAACGGAAAAAAATTGGATTATGTTTCAATTAACAAATGGCTCAATCGATGCACACCTTAGGGAAAATATTAGTTGTCTGTGTCAATGACTAATGTGACAGGCAGAAGATGTCTGGGCCTGATAGAGATTACAGCTCTGTGCCAGCGGTCCTATCTACAGTAACACATAAAAACACTGGAAAGCACAACGCCGATATGAAGCAGATAACATCTAGTCTATTGTGTGTCACAGGAAATTAATCCAAGTTGCAAACAGGGCAAACAAAATGTGCATTCATTCAGGAGTTCACACACAGGTACATAAATGCACCGGTGCATATACAATACAGCAAGTGTACCATCAAGACATGATAATTAACACAGAAGCAGGGAAGCACTGAACTATTTCACTTTCTTTTTAGGAACTGCCATCACAGGGAGGTGATATGAACCGATGCACCCTCTGGGAAACTCACATCACATGTTACAACGACAGCAAGTTCTGACTAACTATTTGAAAGAACTTCTGTCTTTGTCCTCAAGCTTTGAGGCATTTCTCTGACCTTTGATGTGGACACAGAGAAGTGAGCTGTAGCTCAAGTCTTTAAAATCATGACTAATAAACTTATTCTTTGCTTTTTCTTCTTCCGGAACAGCTTTAACCCAAAGACAAACTGAGACAGACTGAGCTGTTAACCCTTGAGCAAAGCATGGACATTTAAAAAAGTCCAGTGTTTGCAATCATTTCAGTGGAAGGAAACACCTCAGTTCCCCTGACTGGATGCTCCCGGAGGAGAGGCGGTGCCATGAAATGTAGCTGTGGGCGGAACAAGTAGGAAATCACCTCCACCCAAAACCCCTCAATCCCCCCCACCCTCCTTTGCCCTCATCAACACAATCATATCAGATTTAGATTTTGCGCAAAGTGGGTTAGTTCCCGTCTTATCAGTGGTTTGTTATGATTTGCGTGCAATCTATCAGCTGACAAACTTGAGGGGGTCCCATTGGAAACAACACAAACACAAGACCCCATACTTTCATTGCCTGAGATTAAACAACTAATAAAAGCTATTTGAGCTCTTAAGGGACCAATCCACCGTTAAGTGGGGGAAAAAACCCCAGCTGTTGTTAAAGAATATTACAGGAATGTGGCTGGACTGTCAGCAGCTTCATCTGCCGCCTGCAGATAATCCCATTTAGCTGTACAGAGACAAGACGTGGTGTTATTAGCCTGTTATTCCAGGGGCAAAGCCTGTGGCTGTGCGGTTACAACTGCTTCATGGAACAAAACGCGTCGCTGCACGAGCTCACACTGTCCTACTGTACGTCTCCTCCTCAGCTGACCTGAAACTGCTGCGCCTCAAAGCGGCCATCAAATTTTAATTATGTTGATGCCGACGGTTCCTGTTATTCCACCAAACGTGCCCGCGACGACTCACACGAACCCGCGTGAAGGCTGACCGAGAGAAGTGGACAGCGTGACTACAACAAACACACACACATGTTGGCTTGTGTAATGAAACAGGCGTGTGTACACGCACGCTCTCAGGCTGCCAGCTAAGTTCCACAATACTCACTGCGGCTGTGTTGACCCTCGGCTGTGAAAGAAGCTCTGTGTGGGTAAAGAAAAAAAGAGGAAAAAAAGGCCAGTCACATACTGTCTTTAGTTATTCTGCATCTGTCACAGCACAAAGTGACGCCTCGTAACGTAACAGGCTGCCAGCCGAGGAGAAGCGCTGTCTTTCGGGCTGTCTCTCCGTGTTTTTGGTGCCTGTCTCTCCGTCTCCAGCTCTGTCTCCTGTCTGTCTTTCCCCTCTTTTCCGTCTTTGCCAGCTCTTCCACTAGTGGCTTCCCCGCTGCTCTGCTGCTCGCTCGGGCGCTCCCGTGACGTCACGACGGAGGAGCGCGCGCCTCCGACACGTACACTCCCCTCCTCCGGTCTTCCAACCGGGGCTCATGCACGTTAATCCATTAGCTATCATTATTTAATGTAATGAAATGAAAGAATGCTTTATACAATGAAATATAAATAGCCTTAACAGCCTGACGTAATTGTCCATTTATCATTCTGTCATATCTGAGATGATTTCCCATTTGCAGCAGTGAAAGAAGCATCCAAATCCTTTACTTGAGTAAAAAACTGCTCAATATACACAGTTTCCAGTAAGAGTAGCCATCCAGCTTTCAAAATTCTACTGGAAGCTTGTCTTGGAGACATGAAGGCCTGGATGACCTGTAATTTTCTACTTTAGGGTTGAGGCAAACAGGGTCATTGTTTTTGGCTCTACAAACCTCAAATATCCAGTATTCTTGCATATGCAATTAGTCTGGATGACATGACGCTGGATTCAAGTGCTACTGCATGTGAGAATCCTCCCCCCCCTTCTCTCTCTCTCTCTCTCTCTCTCTCTCTTTTAACTAGGATTTGTATCTAATTCACACATTTAACAGGCCTCTAGAGTGACCTTCTTTCATCTGTGCCATATTACCAAAATCAGGAGCATCCTGTCCCAAAGTGACCCTGAAAAACTGGCCCACGCTGCTGTCACATGTAGGCCGAATTACTGCAATGCTATTTTAGCAGGCTGTCCAAATAATTTCCTGAAAGTCTTTCATTCGATCCAGAACGTTACCATGAAAAGAGATCATATTTATACTGTTTTAGACCCTCTGTATTGGCTCCTTGTAAAAATTTAGAGTACAATTCAAAATAAATTTCATAGCATATAACCCTTGTTGGCCAGGATCAACCCTGTCTGTAGAATTTCATTGTTCCTTATCACCCCACTATATTTTTGCTTTAAGAGATAAGAGAGAAAGAAAAGTGCTCTGTTAATAAAAGCAAGTTGACTTGAGCAAAATTACTAAACACATATTGCCATCAAAATATCCCTAATGTACAGGACAGCCCATTTCAGAATCTTACATATGATATCATGATAATATGGGCAACTCAGTGATTTTCTCCATACAATCATGAAAGAGTTTCATAGTCACTGAAACATTCCATGGTCCTTTTTGTGTATTTATCTTGAAAACATTACAATAAATAGCTATAATTCCCATGAATTAAAGAAAATAAGTATACGGTATATGGACATGGAATCACCCATAGGAATATATCTCTTTTCTCTTCAGTTGTGCATTGTTGTTACTGAGTATCTTCCATTAATTAAAAATACAAATGGTCCACGTGTCACTTTAGCAGCCTTTAACCCCTGCTGCAGAAAACTGCTGCAGATCTTCCACCAGTCTGTGGTTGCCAGCGTTCTTTTTTATGCTGTGGTGTGCTGGGGAGGAAGCACCAGGAAGAGAGACACCAACAGACTGGACAGAGTGATCAGGT
>JBBBVU010000025.1:15263555-15276169 GCA_037177055.1 Atherinosoma microstoma
GCATGACTAATGAATGCATGAACATCTCTGTTAACTACAACTTTGGATTTATGGAAAAAGCTCTGCAGCTCAGTCATGATAGCTGCCGGCAGATAAACTTTAAATTAAAGCCTGTTGCAAACTTAATCAGTGCTATAACCACTCTGTAAAGTATCTGATTATTAAATGTAATAAACACGCATACACATACAACAAAGTTGTGCACCTTGTCTGTGACACTATGCTTTACACTCTCATTGCTGGAGCGGAATGTAAAAGAAAACAAAAGCAGGGGAAAGTCATACCATACCCTGTAATGCGAAAGTACCATGAACAAAAGTTAGGACGCTCCAGTCAACTACAGGGGAGTCGTAAAATTGTTCAGGACATGGCAAAGAGAAAGATGCTGTCAGAAACACAACCGAGTTTCTTTATCTTGTGTTGCTCAGCTCGTCTGTGCCAGCAAACCTGGCCTGCATCAGACATCGGATACAACGCCTTTCAGTCCTGTCTACTTAGTGTTAAGATTAATGTGACATTTAGGAAGGAAAATATGACCCTATCCCCTTTTTATTTTCATTGAGTGAGCTAAACAGTGATGCAGTTTGCTCTTAGATTCCATGTCTATTCTTTGCTTGATCATTGATTGCTCTTATTCAACAAGTTATGCTGTAAAATATATTGGTGTGTCATTTATATATATAGATATATATCGATATATACACCACTATTTACGATCAAGTGTTGGTCCTGATCAGTCACTACCAAGCCAAAGAGGATGATATTATCAGTGTCCAAAGTCAAATGATGCTGAAGAAAATCCCAAACAGCAGAAATAAGTTCATTCAATTCAATACGGTTCCATTCCATTTTAACTCAGCTCGTAGGTTAGGTTTATCTCCATGGCAACAGCTTGATAAGGTTAAAAACCAGCTGCCTAGGCCAGACATTGAGACATGACTTGGTATCCTATATCAGCACAGTTTGAATTTGTCCACAAGCCAAAAAGTATCCTTGGTCTGAAGGCTTAATGGGATATGTGACCCATAAACCATAATATGTATACATGTCAACATTTGTGATTCTCTAGCCATGTATTTAGAACCATTTAACCCAAATCAAGTACATCAATTTTAACCCTAACCCTGGAAGAACTCCTGGCTGTAACTGTTTGAGACTGAGGAGCTGCAAAGACTGGAAAATCTGCATGATGAGTCACAACTTGCAATCTCTCGCATGAGGGTCTATGGATTAGCATTTTTTACATCCCCTCCATCCTTCCTCTTTCTAATAGGTGTTAGTTGTCACGTATTGTCACGTATTCTTTAAAATGATTATTGTGAAACTGCAACATTTTGTGCTCTGGACCAGCGTAGCTGCTGGATGAGTTTCTGTGTACATTACAGAGGTACGATAACAACTAGGTGACAGAATGCAGTGCTCATCCATTTGGCAGATAAAAACTCATAAGCAGAGATAACAAGGCAGCTAAGAGTAGCAATTGCCAAAAAAGATCAATGGAAATTGTTTAATATTTCACAGCCCTTTGCTAAGAGAAGACAGTGGATCCAGTCCCGTAAAAGGACAGACTGAAGTCCTGCAAGTCCCAAATGACTCTAAGTTGTGCAAACCTTGTATCACAAAATTCAAAACACAAGACTCATCATTTTAAATATGTAAATACTGTATTTGACCAGAAATATTCCTTTTTATGATTGTCAGGTACTGCAATTAATCTCTTAGAAATGTTCAATCATTCACTGTAATGAGTTGTATAGAGATTTGCTCATTTCTCTACATCTTTTATAAGGAATTTATAGACTTAATTGGTGGATTCTAACATGATGTAATCAGTACCTACTTTCTAGAAGTAGAGTAGATGTAACTTATCTTATTTTATATACTTTATTAGACTTTATTAATGATCATCCCGGGCACATAGCGTGCTACGATTTGGATATACAAAGATAAATGAATATATATTGGATTACACACCCGTTGCACAACATCAGTCATTACACAGCAAAGGTCATTTAACATCCATGTTATTCAAAGTTGAGGTCAGTTGGGTCTCAGATGAAAGTTCCCAGAATCACACAGACAAACAAGCGCACACACACTTTTTCGTACTTCACACCTATTCTCAGAATGTGGCATTTGGCATGTAAGGGCTGAGAGGAGAGGAGGGGGGTGGGGGGTAACATGCCCACCCACAAACACACACCGAGTGCTGCAGAGAAGTTAGAGGAAGACGAGAAGAACGGTGGTCGTGAAAGGAAAAATAAACTTGTGAATAATAGATTCACTGTTCAGATTAGAAGGAAAATACGAGAGGAATCATCTTCATCTTTGTCTTTAGGTAGCAAAGCTTCTTAACGACTGAAATATAACTGTCCTACTTTTGGCTTGCTGTGATTTCAAATGTGATTTCTGTTTAATGCGATGAGAGTAGAACAGGAATATCAGGTCCATATAGTACTAGAAGTTAGTTTTGACACTTTTTTGGACTGAAAATTGATGTTGACACTCATATCTGACTTATCAAGGAACAACAAAGGTATATCTGTGTAATCTGGATGACTCATGCTACAGTTACACATGGGACATTGTTGATGGTGTAAAAAGACTCCAACTAACTAAATTCCTCTTTATTTCCTGAACTGAGACAGAAAAATGACCTGAAATTGATCATCACTCAAATGTGAATGTGGTGCCAATCCGTAGCAAAACACATATAAGGTTTCAACCACAGCTGTACAAAAACATACCATGATTGATTAGTTTTTCTTTAATTCCAATACTTTTCAAAGCCTTTCCACGATATATATCTCCTGGTGATATGGCAAATAATTTGACGAGTCATGAAACCATGTAGACTTTACCATAACTGAAGCAAAAGTTGTGATTTTGGGCCATTAACACACAAAAAATCCTTACTGGTTTGAAGACATTGTCACTTTCTTTGTTCTGGTGTTGCCAAATTGTCCATTTACTAAACACTTTTTACTTGACTTCAATGAAAAATGTCACGAGTCAATGACAAATACGAAGGAGACTTCATAGGGGCAAAAGACAATTTGACAACATTTTCAAGGGTAGAAGGTAGAACTACCAAAGTAATAAATGCTCATATCAAAACTTACTTTTTAGGTTCATGCGGACAATCCCAGAAAAACCTGACTTCAGAAAAAACATTTATATCTGAAATAAATATTGTTGTCCCATTGAGGATGAATGCTTACACCACTTAACACCAAAGGATAATCCACTTGTTTTTATGCTAAAAGAAATTAGAAATAAAGCATTGAACGACTTCAAACAGTTCTTATTGCGGCCACTAGATACTTTAGAGGAATGTCTCTCAGCAAAGAGCCAGAAAAATGAACTTCATTAGAAGTCTGTAAAACTCAGTGTCGTGTCATGTTTCCAGCTGATAAGTACAGGCGTGATCAGCACACATTAAAAAATCAGACCCTCACTTGTTCCCTTGAAACGGCTAAACCCCAAAATTTCTGCAGTGACGGTCAAACTTTTTACTGAAAAATACAAGGCAGAAGAAAATAACATGCCTCAAAAGATGTATAAGATGTTCATAAATATTTCAATATTTTGACAGACGGCTATGATATGCATCAATCCCGGAGATACATCCAAATGAAACTTTGACTTGGCTGCTCTAAACCCTCCTGCGACTACTTCAAGACCTCGAGACTTTGTGGAAATACTTTCCATATAAGACTGAAGATACAACTGTGCATATAGGTGGACAAACTAAGAGGCCTAAAGCAGATGTGGGGGGACTAAACTGAATCAGTTATTTAGTCTTGAGTGCCAGAAGAGTGCAATGTTATTGTAATGAGGTCATCAGAACCCCTTCTGTTTTTAAATGTTTTAAATTGCAAGCAAAGTACTTTAAATGATGTCCACTTGAACCAGTTGATAGCCTGGTATGTGTCTGCAACAAATATTTAAGATAAAAGGTGGTCTTAGGGTGTAAAGTACAATTTAGCTAGTAAACATAGCAACTGTTCTCCCCTGAGAGTGTGTTCTTGCTCTTTCTTTGAAACATGACGCTCATGCTTGGAGAGGCCGTGTGATTCCTACTAAGTCTGTATCAGCGCTCCACACCCCGTTGCTGTGCTCTATACATAGAGAGTGACTTGGAGGTGCAAAGCCTTCACACCATAGAAATAGATTCATCATGATAGTTGCACTCGGACGGCTCATGAAAACCCCATAAATCCAGTTGCAGAAAATTACACCCCCACCTTTGAAGGTATGTATCAGTCTCATCGCTATCACCAAGATGGATGGGAATAGAAAGATTTCATTATTTGAAGTCCTGTGGGACTAGTCAACACAAAGGTTAGTTTCAGGTTAAATCCAAATATAATCTTGAAGTTAAGTCCAGATTGTCCAAGTTCAAGGTAATTTCTGTCATTAGACTTCAAATTACAAGCAGAGATATGAAACTGTTCATCAAACTATGTCTGGTTAAGTTTATATTTCACTTGCAAGTCTTTTCACGTTGTCTATGCATTAACTGAACCACATTAACTGTAACACATCCTGCACCACTACACCTGCTGCGACTTTAAATATAAACACAGTAGCCACCATCTGGCTGTTGAAACAACAGCAAGGACATATGAGATGCATAAAACACATATTACCACAAGTCTGAGCCTGCGTGACTTGCAGGATGTATATTTTGCTAAAGCACATATGCTTACTCTCACACGTGCACGCGCATACTTGCACTCATTTCCGCTTTGGTGGTGATCACTTACTCTCCTCTTTACATCTGTCGACAAATAATAAAGCCTCTCCCCCGAGTTGTGGCAAGAACTTAGCTTCTCTGAGAAAACATTTTCATACTGAGCGTAATGATGTGGCTATTGTAGCCATAGCTGGTGGCAGATTGCGGCCAAATGTTGCAATAGGCTCTTAGCATATCTGGGCTTCTTGTTTTTGCTGCTATCACTCAAGATGCATCATTAACAACTTGTGTTGATTACTAATCCTGCAAGTGAAAATGCTAAGTTAATTAATTTATATTAATCAAACACATAATAAATACATTTCACAATACTGTATCATATTGATTTCATAAATGTTTCATGGTCAAACTGACGTTCCGATGAGACTGATCTAAACATGGGCGGACATTTTTGAGAGTGAAAGTGAGTGTGTGATCATTTCAAACCATGTAGAAAAATAAAAGTTGATCTGGTTTAAAACCATGACATGTATGCACGTCTATTGGGTAGAAGTACGTAAGTCATAAGGTAGCTCACCCTTAAATCTTCCATTGCTACTGCTATGAGCTCTACATTGGGGAAACCAGTCAACCACTCAACAGACAGATGTCTCAACTCAGAAGAGCCAACTTATCATGTCAGGACTTTTGAGGGCCACAATGTTAAAATCTTGGCCATAGAAGACAAGTAGTTTGAGTGGGGAGTGAAAGAGGCCATCTACTAAATGTCAAAGAAGCGAAACCTTCACTTAATAGAGGAGGACTATGACATAATCTCTCCCCCATTGACAAGGATGTACAATAGCGTCCGTTCAAGTATCCCCAAAGAGACTGACGACATTTATTCATACTTAGCCTCAAGTGAAATTATGGACAATTATCCCTCTGATGAGACCTCAGGTGAGTCATATCACTCCGATGGTCGTAGACTCTAAGGGTGCCATGACACCAGGATAGTCTGGAGGATTCAGTTTGAGTCGGCGGAGAATCCCGAAAAAACTTCGCACCTTTGTTTGGTTTGCTTTCACACTGCACTTTACTCAACCGCCTGGACAACATCACGCAGTTGCAACATGTACTCACTAGGGCTGGGGACCAACAACAAAGAAGATGAAAATCCAACCCAGTGATTGGCCAGTACCAAAAACAGCTATGATTGCTTCTTCATGTAACTCCAGAAGTCTCCCCCTGCTGGCCATTAGATAAAATGCAGTTTTATGCCACGACAGCTTGCTTCATTTCTTAAACCAGGAGGGCTACTTGCTTCTTTAATAAGAATTCTATGGGCACATCCTGTTTCTGTTCAACTGAGCATATTAAATTCCTGATTTTGGCAGATCAATGAAAGGTTTTCTGTGAACAACTTATTTGCAATGAACAAATCTGTGTCTTTATTTCTTTACAGCGCTATTAATGAGGAGAGGGGAAAGAACAAGAAGCATCTAAAAGAAACCATTACTTTAAGCAAATGTGAAAAATGTGTGTTTAGTTTAGAGAATATTTAATCCCAGAATGTAAAGCACAAGAAAAAGAATTTAAAAAAAATTGTAGGCCTGTTTGTTTACTTGGCTGAACCTTTCCGTCCATATTATTGTCTCACTCATACACCCACATACACTACCTGAATTCTCACAATCAGAAACACTCATCTTCATCCACAGTTTCTTTTATTTCCATGTCATTTCCATCCTGCAAATGACAAAGTGCATGCACCTGAACCTCAACGTTACAACTCGATGCCTAAACCAAACCTAACAAGTATAGTTATGTGGTCTCAGGTTTTTGACCCCGCAGCTTTTAATAAAAAAAACAACAAAATACACAATTAAGCTTATGCAGCTATCCTTCCAAACCCTAACTCGGACCACAAGGGTGATACATTTCCCCGTTAGGACCAGATTATACCTCCATGATGGCTAGTGGTTCCAACATGGTTCTAGTTTAAAGCAAAAGTGACCCCAATGAGGTCACAAAAAGAGCACACACACATGCACACACGAACAGCTGCATCTTGTTTTGATTAATAGCACTTTGTTTAGTGGAGACTGTGCAGCTAAATATACCAGTAACTGATAGCCCTGCTTCTTGATGGGCAGGAGTACCGTTGTCACCGACACTGATACAGACGATGAATAGTAATGGAAACCAGGGTGTGTGTTTCTATATAATAGTTGTTCTGTATGTAACTCGATGTACATTGTGAACCTATTTTCAATTATGTCAAACAAAACAAAACAAAAAATCCAATCGATTGTGAGCATAAAAACTGTAAGTTTCATATCTAACATATATGAGACCTACCCCGAAACGACCCTTTTTTTTTTGGGCCTTAGTGAGTGCCTGTTTTAATGACCCACAGCAACATTAGACAACCTTATTAGCCTTTACACCAAGATCCTAATTGATATTTGATGGATGTTGCGATGGCATCTTGGTCTTGGAATAGAGTACAGACATTCAACTGAACCCACAGAGCCAAACAGCAACCTTCTGATCCTCAGATCTCACATAGGCAGGACATGTCACAGCTCTGTGGTAAAGCCAAGACTGGAGCAGTGATTCAGAGCAACAGATACACCAGAAGACAGAGAATAGGAAGATGACAAAGACAGAAGGAAACAGGTAATGTAAACAGAAGTAATAGAGAGACCCCTGACCAAATAAGAGAGAAGTGTCTGCATTCTTTCACCCTGGAAAGCTCTATCATAACATTTTTTTTTTTTTTTTAATCTGCGTCCTTTTGCCTTCTTCTTTCCATCCTTTTGGATGCACTAACCTGCAGAGGGCCGCTGGCCGGCATGGTGGATCTCAGCGATGTCAGGTCGATGTCTCGGCCCTGCTCCCCTCTCTCTGTTTTCCCCAGTCCCTGCATAATGAGGCCCGAAGCGAGTAATCAAGCAATACAGCACACACACTTGAATGTTGCCCTCACAGCAGTGAAAATGCTAATACAAGGATGGCAGTGGTCCTTATGAAAAGAGGTTACCCTGGACGCCAGGCACCAAGCACCAGGCAAGGCCAGGGAGGACAACGGAGGGACAAACAAACGGCTTATTCACTTCATACTGGTCTCCTCCTCCTGACTCTTTTTCAGTCCGTTTCTCTTTTTCTCTCTATGCTAAATCTAAGTTGTAAGAATCCTGGAAATTCAAATAAATCATTTCAATAAAAACTTTGCAAATATTGTCCAAAGGTTAGAGTATGTGATGATGTTCAGAGTTAGTCTTGTCTCTCTCTCTATGGCTGTATTTCAGTCTCTGACCAGTGCAAACCATAACCTGCCAAGGCACACCAGGTTGGGTCTATTTTTGCTATTTTGATCAACAAAAACCTTCCACTGTATTTCTGTCAAGCTAACGGAGGTCGGATGTTTTCCCAGAAAACCACTGAGGCTCCACAGTTGCTTAGTTTACATTTCTTTAAGCCAGGAGAGTCTAAGCTCTGCAAAAAGGACCCAAAGATACCTTTTATACAAGAGAAGAGCCAAATATGGAAGATAAGAGGTGATATGACAAAACCATTTTTATTCAAATAAAATGTGTCAGCATGGTTTTACATAATGCTTTAGATGATAGAATATTTAAAGTCAAACTCAGCATGAGATAAACTACTGTTGAACTTTCAACATTTACTTCCTTAACTGTCTGTAAAATATGAGATAATGAGATTTACAGATCATTTCTGCTGTCATTGTTCCTGATATTTTACACACTATCCAGACTTTCTGGGGTTGTACTTTTTCTGCAAACTGTCATTTAAAACTTTTTTTCAGTTGCTGCTTGCTCTCATTTTAATTTGTCGTTACATAAACCACCTGTTTAGTTTAAGGAGTAAAAATCCAGATGGTTAAGTTTAGACTTTAAAAACAACTTGGTTAGATTTGGTAAAAGACATTACCCTCTGTCAGTGCAGACTTAGAGTGGGAAGTCCCGCATCATCTGTAAGACACTAGATGGGGCACAAAATAAATCTCCCACTGAAATTTGACTAAAGTTCTGTTAGGTTTGATGGAAAAAAGCACAAATTACATACAAATCTGCAATATATTTGCAATAATTGTTGTTTGGCTAAGAGAATATGAGAAATGTCTCCCTTAGGAGTGAAGGCTACACGTATGTACATTTAAAATAACTTCTAGATCTGGAAAAATTCCTTTGATCATAACGTAGAATATGGAATTTTTCAGTTCCACATATATGGGATTAAATGTTCGGTGATTTTGTAGATCCACCATGACCTGTAAGTTTTAATGCCTGAGGAAAAGAAAAATTGAGAGAAAATATTGTTAAAAGTTCACTTATTTTTCTCCAAATGTTTCAGGTTGTTTCTAAAAGGATAGTTCATAAAATGGAAACCTCTTGATAATGTACTTCTTTGTGCCAAAACAAAGAGAAAATGTGGACTTTTCTTTATCTAAAGGTTGTTATACTTTTATTTTACTGGCCCGGCCCACTGGAGATCAAATTGGGCTGAATATGGCCTCTGAACTAAATTGAGTTTGACACCGCTGTTCTAAGAACTTAAAATGTTTTGCACAAAACACCTGGACAAAATACCTACAAGTGTGAGACATGTTTTTTTTAGATTATTAAATTAACAAACCTGCAAGACTGAGGAAGGACAGGAGTGTGCTGCTTCTGACAGAAAGTGAAAGAAAGGGGAGAAACGGAGAGAGGAGAGGGAAAATAGAGATCCCTTCAAACCCAAAAGTAAAAAATCAGCATGTTTAAAAAAAACAAAAAACAAAAAAGGAACTGAAAATAGCACAGCACAAACAAATGATTGTATACAAAAGTCACAAATGTATGATTTCTTCACCTCTTACTTCCATCTGATTAAAAAAAAAGGCAAATGAAAAATGAAAAAGCAAGCATTCACTTTCCCTTTTGTACCACCCCTATGCACAAATCCTTGGACAATTAACCTGAAGAATTTAATTTGGTTAAGTAAATGCAACATAATGCACATGCTGACCAGAGCAAACCTTTGTCCCACTTTGTACAGACTCATGGAAAAGGGTTGATCTTAGATTTGCGCAGCAGGTTGTGGGTGTTTATATAAAATTAGATTTTATGGTCACATCTCTCAAGGTTCCCATCTGTTAATAATGTAGTAGCCAGGCCTGTAGACCTTCTGCAATCACAAACTGTTGACAAAATTGGAAAGCACAGTTATTAATTTCCGGGAGATACGTATTATAAAGCTCAACATCCATCATCCCTGATCTCCTTTGGGGTCACAGCCTACATTAATATGGTATTAGACAGAAACAGTGACATAGCTGATAGACTTTTTGGCTTAAGCTGTTAACACAATTAAAACAATCTTATCTCTTGTAAGTCAGAGCAGAAATCAGGAGCACAACCATGACACGTTTTTCTTGGCAATACTCAGTTTATATTAAAAAGTACTCGATTCCTGCTTTCTGTTAAGTAATGATTAACATGTGCATGTGTCTAAAAGCAGAAACATCTGATGCATTTGTGTCAAAAAACTTCCAGGAACTCTCCAAATCTCAGCTGACACGGTCCCTAGGCATTATTTTGTTCTTGTGGTTTTACAGAGTTACGCTCCTGTGGTCTTTCAGGGATTTGGGGGTTTCATGCCTACTATTCATCAGCCCATAATAGACTGTTTGACTTGTGTGCAATTTATTGGACTCAATAGATTCTAAGTTAATCCCTTAATTAAAGGCAAACTGTCCAGCCCGCAGATATGTTTTTTTTTATTTATTTTTTTTGTGTAATTGTTTCTAGAAATAAAACTTTAACCCTTTAGGCTCTTGAGTTTTTTAAGTCTTTAAGGTATCCTGTAAATGAGAACGAATGTTGAATATTAACCTGAGTTTATGATGGCAGTAAAATCACTCATATTAGATTCCATAAATTTCACTATGAACTGTAACTATATCTAATCAGTGGGTTTAGCATTTATCAAATCTTAGTATCCAAAATACCCAGTAGTCTCATCAAACTGTCTGATCCACCTGTGATGTGCTTCCTCATTTTTCAAATACAGCCAGCAATTTTCATTGATATTTATAGCGTTATTTGGACCTGTGCGGCTCCCACAGATTTTTCAGTGCTACGTTTTCCACCCAGGCTGCCTCTACCACAGACACTCTCCTCAAATTCTGCCTCCCCGACGTTGGTTAGGTTAAGCTTCAGAGTTTTCATATCTGATATGTTATTATTATGGATGGATGCACCATGATTTCTAACAGAAGCATCACTGTCACTGTTGCTAGAGGACCAATTGTCATCCTCATTATTGGCACCTCATTATTCAGCCAAACGATGGTATTATTTTGGTTGATAGAACTAAGAAAGTTTTCAGAGGATGCTATTTATGGTAAATCCTACAAATAATGTCTACGTAGACAGAATAGTTTGAGTTTTTTTCTGGCTCACAGAGACTTTAAATGTGACGTTTTTGACAGGTTGATGAATCCTTTGGGCAAGGCTCTAAACCTGATCACCATTTAAGAAAGTTTTTGGTCCTGAAGTTCTGATCCGTGTTCAAGGGTTTTTATTACGATCCCAGACATGAGTTGTGCATCGTGCATGTTGAAAGCTGTTTGCATGATGTTTAATTTAAGCAACCGTGGTTAAAATCTATCCAGAGATATTCATGGCCCAATGAGGTCTATGACTAGATCCAAGGTTGAAACCATATCTGCTCAGCTGTAAGAACTGTCTTTGGTTTTTGTGGCAACAGTAGATGTAACCAAGATTGTGCTTGCACTAATCTTGTTAAAAGGCATTTTTTACATTTTTTGAAAATATATTGCAGCACGTTGATATAAAACAACAATAATCTGCTTTAACTGGAAGTTGTTTGTGTGGTGTCAGCCTTCTGATTGGCCAACATGGCTCCAGGGATGGTTGCTTGATCGTCCTCTTTCGGTTTTGTATGATTTTGACAATGTTTCAGTCATATCTGCAGAGATGTTCACAAGTCATTTTTTGCAAGTCAAGTCTCTTTGCAAGTCACTAGTTGTAATGAGTAATCTGTCTGCCATCTGGTCTGCTTAGAACACTGCAGTGTAATATCCAAGGAAATTAAAATCCATTTAAAGGCCCTTTTATCTGCCAGTATTTCATAACAGCACTGATCATTAACTTAAACTGACAAATGCTCTGTCCCTCTCCACTGGCCACTGTCTTTGTTTTCCTGAAAAACTGTAGATGGACATGGAAATGTATCTAGATTAGTAAATATGCTCTTACCATATAAATGAGTTGTTAATGTGTACTAAAATCCATCTGGACCCACAGAGTTGTAGGAAAACTTTTCAAAACCAATCCTGCAGTTTATGGCATCTTTTTTTCCCCTGTTGAATGTAGCGAGGAGGGCAAAAAAGCTACACACTAGTGCATCAGAAAAGCCATAATAATTCTTTTTCTTTAGATTTTAAATGACTTTATGTGAGATGAACACAGAAAATATAAATGTTACGTTTTTTAAGAATTGAATAAAAAAAAAAAAGTTTCACAGTATTCTAATTTATTTAGATCCAACATTTGCAGGTCCAATAAATATTGTTGACATTATTAAAGCAGCAAAAGGCTGTAACCTATTTTTCCAATAAACAAACTAAAACCATGCTGTTTACAAGGGTCTGATGGCTTATTGGCCTCAGGTTTACCATTATTCTGGGCAAGTCATAGCAAAGCCAGCAGGAGGCTATATGCAAAAAAACAAACAAAACCCCACTGTATTCAGTAAATATTTCATTTTTCTTTTGAATACATTCAATGAATGTCAATCTAATTCAGTTAACGTCATTTTTCTACAAAGGCACCTACAAGCTAACGTTTATGCTGCTGTGGTGCTAAACTCGAGTCCCCATCTCTGCATGCCTGTTTTCATGCAG
>JBBBVU010000025.1:15284604-15299917 GCA_037177055.1 Atherinosoma microstoma
TGTGCTATGATTTTGATGTTTTATACTTATTTTTTAAATTGTTTTTATGCTGTGAAGCACTTTGTGATGCACAATGTCTGAAAAGTGCTATATAAATAAAGTTTGATTTGATTTGATATGGTGACATCTGGTGGTGAAGTTGTGGACTGCAATCAAATGAATACCCACCTCCTCACTCCTTACTTCCAAGGATTAAAAGAAACTACAGTGTCTGCCTAAAAACATTAATGGCCCACTCTAGACACAATTTCAGGTTTGTCCCTTCTGAGATCCCGTTGAGATGTGGCCTGAGAGAAGAAGGACTAATGGCTATCATATGTTTAAAAGGCTCATTCTAAATTGATACAGATTGGATAAATTACATTTCAGAGTCTTTTATTATTCAACTTTTATCAAAATGTTTTGTTTTTTCAAATAATTCAAGTTAATATTGTGTATATTTTTGCAAATTCTTAATACAGCTTTCCTTTCTCCAACTTCCTTTTAGACAAATCCAACTTTTCTTAAATTACTTAAGACATTAGAAGAAGCACAAAATATCATTCCCTTCATTCTGAATTCTGTACTTGTGCACAAGAAATGCCGCAGTATACTTGACACAAATATGAGGGCAGCTGTGCTGATGTCAAGTTGTGTCTGAGAGCCCAATAGAGGACCATAGCATTGTGTGAAAGGGGGCTATATTTCTTTTTGACAATCTTTTCACCTTTTTCTTTTTAACCAACTTAGCACCAGTTTAAGATTCATTTATCATCTTCATTATTTTTGCCCTCAAAACTTAACAGCCAAAAAGGAAAATGCCAAAAGCACTGAACAAGTGCTTATATACCTCAACAAGACTTTAACGTTTCAAAGTGGATCAGTACAGCTTTATAAGTTTTTCTGCCCTAAATTCTGACTGCATCCATTGTATTACTTTGATGAATACTAACTGCTCCACTTTATGGAAATTGTCCATTTCCAAAGGTGTTCTAAATAAAATCTGAATGATGCACTCACAGCAGGGGGTTTTGATAGACCGGGCTAACAAAAGACCCAGTGTGAGATTGCATGAATCACACATGTTGGACAAAGGCTTTGATTTTCCAATTGCATGTGCGATAAAATGATCTTTCTTGTAATCAGAATTTCTTCTCTTCCAACATCAAATAAAAACTGACCTATTTTTGCAAACACTGAAGTGGAGCTATGATTCTCTCAGCACTGTGTAAATTTTATTCTCCCCTTTCAAAGGAAAAATACGATTATAAAACAGATCTTCAGGGAGCATCTTTTTGTTCTGCATTTACAGTTTCTGTGCTTTTTTCCCCCTTTCTTCCCCCTTACATTACTTCAGCTTTCCTTATACACCTAACTACGCCCGGGAGGGATTTCTAGTATAGGTAGAAACAAACTCAGTTATTATAAGAAGTTAACTTTTGTCCCTAAGGCAAGCAATTATTTGAAAAAGCTTTAAAAACAATCTGGAAACATGGCTTTACAAAGTCATAAATACACTAGATCAAAGAACTTAATAATCTGTTACAGTTTTTCCGGATGTGTAATCACTCCCCATTTTCAATCTTCTGTTCTCTCCCCACCCCAACAAGGCATCCCTTTGCTTTCATACAGATACAATTCAGGAACAAGCCACCGTGTCATATTTAATCTAGTCCTCTGCCTGCAGGGAGAAAGAGCTCATTCACGTTAATTGCCTCTAATTTGACCTTTTTAGAACAGTGAATGAGAACACGTAGCTCATGTTTGCATGGTCAGAACAGAATAATGGGTTTCTAACAGGTCTGAGGGGAGGCGCACACGAAGATCCACAGCGATGAGGGGAAATGTGGAGAATTTATACAAAAATCAGGTGCAGTCTGTCAAACTGGGCTTCAATGGAGAGTGACAGACTGGACTCTTTAGTGTCACTGTCTGGTAGGAAATTGTACTGCACTGCAACTGCAGAAAATGCCACCAAATGTGTTAATTACTCAGAACACCACAGAAATTCCACAAAACTTTTTACCCTGCAATACACAGTAGAGCCAACATGGAGGCTGACATCAGAATTGGATGAGGCCTGGAGGCTTTCACTCCACAAAAGCACAGGAAGAATGTGAGTTTTAAGGTGGCGCAGAGTCAGTTGCAGTATCACTGTGAAGGGAAGTGACAGGTTCACTATTGCAACATGAGCTCTTTTAACAGAGGCACTCACACACTCAGACCTATGGACGCGGTTGTCATAATTCAAAAGGGTTCAGGCTTGAGTGTCGCTGTTCAAGAAAAAGGCATTCATCACGTTGTTTGCTTCCTTTGTAAATTCTGCACGAGCTGCATAAGGAAGCTGCACGCTGTGTGTACAAAGCTGATTTGTTTCATGCAAGGTAGCAAATGAGAACGTGTATGCATGAGAAGAAGGGGGTGTTTTAATTTGCGAGAAGCTGCTCAAACACGACAGAAAATATCTCAGACGGTGTCAGATACGGTCCGAAACCGCTGTAAGTCAGAAAGTAAGAGTGAAAAGGAAGACGGGAAAGAAAGAGATGTCACAGCAGCACACAGAGAGAAGTTCCTCTGTGTGTATTTAAAGGAAAAGACACACACACACGTACATGCACATAGAGGCTAAATTCAAAGATCAGAGCTCTGTATCGACGCCAACCTGTTGCAACTCGTCAGCTGAAGGTTATCTTCACTGATATCAATAAGTGAGGTCATACAAATATATGACAGTTCACCTGCAAAAATGAAGGGGCCTAATGAGAAAATGTAACATGCACTGACAGATTGGGATGATAGCGTGACCTTTAGCATAAATCAGTGATGTTAAAAGAGAACAACAGTTAAGTTTGACATGTCATCCATCTGGAACTGATTGACAGCAGCTGAGGGGCAGAAGAAGAATTTGCATGGTTATTTGTTTGATATGGGATGTAGAACAGCACTCGCCACCTTACATGCATACATAGAAACAAGAACATACATGCACTGCCATGTCAGCAGCCTTCTTATGCATATTTCCCCTTGAAATATTCTTAGTTCGGCTTCACTCTTATGCTTCCTCTTTTGCTTGCTTGTGTGCAGTTTGTAACTTAAGTTGCAGGACTAGAGCAAGCCGTGTAGGTGCATTTCCTCAACTTGCACTTATTCATTTCAACACACAGAAACCACCAGTAATCTCATGGTGAAGTCTGAGGAAGAAGCTGTGAATCACTCAGCTGCAGCATGCTGCACACCGCTCTCTGAAATGCAAATGAGTAAACTGGAACTGGAAGAGAAATGTTCTAAGTGTGATTGTGTGTCATCAAGACAGAGATCTGAAAGCAGATAGTTGGATAGTTAACCAGGTAAAGTTCTGGTTAACTATCCAACTAGGAAACTAGATTTTTTCTCAATTAGACTATCGCTTTTTCTAGAATATCTTTACAAAATCATCTTACTGGTGCTAAAAAAAATGACCAAGGCTGCTATTTAAAGTGTAAGATCACATGCTTTTTATCTTAGAAAAAGCAGATCATCCAGTAGTTAATGTAAGCATAACTACTAAATGTTGGCAAGTGTAGTTTTGGTGTAACTTCACAGCAACTCGCAGTCTATGTAAAGTATATTCTGCAAGCACAGGCCATTTGCTTTCTCAAGAAATTCTGTACTGATTGAAGTTGAGATAACAAGATTGTTTATTACACACTTGCCTTCCAACTCAGTGAATGAGAGTTTATCTTATTAGCTCTTATGAATAGCAAGTATGGATGCTGTCAGTCAGGTGAATACAACCTTGTGGAACACGTACATCTTGTGACCGCATGCACAATGAACAAACACATTGTTTCACACATTGGGATTTCAAGCGTAGCACTGCCAACCTCACTGCGCAGTACTTGGATGAGCTTCCAGTTTGCGCAAAAGCAACAAAAGTCATTGACAGCACATCACTGAGTCAGCCAAAGTATTTTATTCAAGCGCTCTGTGATTCACTCTGTTTGGCAGGAGGGAGTTTTCATATTCCAGAAATGTTGATATCAAGATAAGTTCTTGGTTTTTTTAAAAGAAATAAAACAGCCCTTTTCGAATTAGGAGTTAGAGGTAGTCATAAGGAATCAGTTACATTTCGGGAAGGACGCAACGTTACTTTGTTGTCCATAATTATACAGGGAGATTAAAATCTTTAATCACTGACAGGTCAGTTTCACGGCATCGATTGTTGTGGTGCAATGTTCTGTTGGACAACTGGGTCTGGCTTTCATGTGGATGTTACTTTTACATATACGTTCCACCAAAATGCTACCTGTTTTCACACTTGCACTTCATGTTAGAATACGAATATTGCGGACAGAACCAGATATCAACAGGTACAGAGCCTCATCCACTATTCCACCATCATGTCCTGCCTCTTGTGCTCTCTACTCTGGTGGCAATGAGGAGTATTTACTGCTGAGAGAATGCATCTCTTGCAGAGATCCTCACTGACAGAGGCAATTGTGGAAAAAGTCTGGACACAATTGTGTCCCTAGCCTGTTCTCTATTCTGTCTGCACCCTTGTTGTAGCGTGAGGGGTATTGCACCTAATCCTTATCATTCACAGGCGAGTACAGTAGAAACGCTTACTAGGATTCACGTGGATGCAACCTTATAACGCTCAATGGTGGGTGAGCCTTATGCTTGGAACAATAGTGACAGTCTGTCACAAGATCAGAGATATAGCTAGTTACGTAATTTGATTGACTGACACAACAGAACTATTCTTAACTCGTCACTGCAAGGTATGCTGATGAAGCAATGCAACAGACCCAGAGGTCTATTCAACGATGTAAGCTGTTGCTCTATTCAAAGAAGCCGAACCATCAATGCTTGCAATGCCAACACGTGAATCCAGTCATAGAAAGCAGGGGCTGGGAGGAAGTAGGAAATTGCAATAGCTGTTCAAAATATTGTGAAAGATGAGTCTTAAATGGCCTCTTGGACAATGAATGTCACAAAGGCACATGGTTTGAAAATGAAAGAATCCACTCTTGTTTGATAGCAAACCCACATACTACACCTAATCTACCTTTCATTCCACAGTACACAAAGGATTTGCTGCCCATATCAGACACTACAAAGACGTTAAAGATGTCCTGTAGTTTGACCAAACATGTTTTAACCTTCATAATAATAAAAAATATCTTAAATGTAGTGATTTTAACCTAGAAAGAATGCCAATAGGAAGGTTTGTCTTGGAGATTAGTGCATCCAGCTATTTGATCATCTAATAGCAGAAGCTTGGGAAACATCTTTAGGGCATGTACCTTTTAGTACATTTCATTTGAATGAATCAGATGCTGTTTTTATTATCCAGTTAGAAGATTTCTTTAATACATCCATGTTTATTCCTTTAATCGTTGCATAGTATTTTATCTTTAGATGGCTCAAAAAGCAGTCAAATTTGGATTGGTAACTTCTTCCATATGAAGATTTTTAGACCTGCTAAAACTGATAAACACTCGTGTTGTGAAAGTGCGTTGTTGCAAACAACTGTGTTGTGGATTCACAGTGCATTCACAACTTTACTGCCTCACAGAACACAAAGAGAGACAATATCAATGAGCTTGAAGGCATTTCTTCAGTCTGACTGCTAAGTTAACTGTGGTCTCCACAAAGTTGATTATAGACTGTCATAAATATAGGACTGTTGTAAGAGGAGTGCTGTTAACAAAAAGCCTCAAGGAAACAATGATTTAAGTTATTGGACATATAAATGTAAATATGAATCGTACCCAGACCGTAGTAGTGCAAAGTTACGACTTTCAACACTGTAGAGGTATACTTTGCCCTCTGGCATTCCAATATCAGCAATATCGGCAATAAAGTCCTGTGGTGTCAAGTTTAAATATTTATTTGTGAGTCAGCTTTATTGGTAATGGCTGCAGCTAAATGTTATTGTGCACAATCGCTCCTTGGAATACTGATTTTCCAGCTACATTTTACAATGAATGATGGTGTATATGTGACTGTTTACAGTGTTTTGTCTGGGAAAAGTCATTTTTTTAAATAAGTTCCTAATATCTTTTTATCATTGACCATCATCGCTTTTTAAATTTTCAAAAGAAAAATACTCACTGGGAAGATCCAAACTTTAATTTACAAGCTGTTTGAATACATTTGACAGGAGGTGGCTATAATTCATCTTCTGTGAAAACAGTTTTACTAGGCTAGCTGTCTCCAGAGGTACAAGCAGGTTTTATATGAATATAACCATTCAAGTTGTAATCTCAGTAGGTTTTAGATAAACTGATTGTTTTCAGATAAAACTGGATCATTCCCCCCCCCACCCTCCCCATTTTGAGTTTTTAAGACATGTACAATATCTGCAAGAAAAGAGAAATTTGTTCTCTTTCAAGTCTGCGAGAAAAGAGCGACCTAATTTTTTTTACTCGCGGCTTGTTCCTGACGCATCACCTGGACAAAACTTTCTTCTCGTGTGGTGTCCGACAACTTCTGTTTGATTTGAAGTGGGCGTGGTCAATACAGAAAAGCAGGAAGCATAAAGTTGTCACTTTCCCACTGAGACATGTAAGGCATATATATGAACCCCCGTCCCACCCCAGATGAGGCTTCTTGTCCAGAACTAACTTTGTTTTTTATGTTCTTGCCTTCAAGAAAAAGAACAAATATCTGGGTGTGTACAAGCCTTGAGAGTGTTATCATCTCACACAACTGCAGACAAGTAAGCAAATGATAAATGTCTAACTATTCCTTTAAAAATTCTCCCTTTTACTCTTTACTAGAAAATGCAAGAATACACTTACAGTGTCAAACGGCTGCTTGTGTTTCAGTCTTATATTCTTGGCATTCTGAAGGGCATAATGTGTTTATGTAGGATGAATAATACTTTGAGCTCAGAACAAGACGGAGATGGAGAGATAGGGATGAATAAATCATTCACTCCAAAAGAGCGATTTTAGGTCAGGCACATTTTTTACAGCTGAAACGAGAGACAATAGGAGTGTGTCTACACTGAAAGAATGCTGAAGCCAACACGTCAAGATGCTTAACTCTTACACACACACACACACACGTATGCACAAATCAATGTTTTCATCGACGTGTGAATCAGCCAAACGCTTACACCAAGGCTGGAACAGAAGAGTTTAAAGGTGAAGTAGAAGGTTCAAGGCACTGCATGTTATGTCTTTATATACTATTAGAAATAATTTGATTCAGTCCAAGTTTGTCTTCTTTTTTTCGTGCAGCTTCACACATTATCGTTTTGCATGTACAGCGTGTGTTCCCGTATAAGGGACTTCAAGCTGTCATCTCACACAAAGTGCATGCAGCATGCTCTTTTTTTTTTTTTTTTTAGCTAAAGAACCAGGAACCAGTTGAATGAGTTGCTCTGTACTTAAAAATGCTAAGCACATTGGTGGTCAAGACCCAAAAGAAGACATTCATAATCCAGATTCTGCCTGTGCTTACTCAACATATATGCTGGAGTGGAATCTCACATCCTTTATCATTATTGGAGCGTTTGCTGTTTTTGTTACAGCAGCACTGAGCACATCATCCTTCCATTAACAGTGGAAGCGTAGTAGCTGTATTTGATTAGATACAGTAACGACTGTATAACTGAGTCACATTTTAAAGTCCATAGTTCAATGCTTTTTTTTGGGTGTAATGATCATAATCGTTACTTTTGTAAAATAATATTTGGATTAATGTGAGGAAGAAATACAAAAGAAATGTGCTAATATTTGAGATTATGAATATTTATTCATTCAGTCAGTCCTAGGGACAGTTTAGAAGAATCAATTAACCTAAGATGCATGTTTTGGACTATAGGAAGAAGTACAGAACTCATGCATGTACAGGAAGAACATGAAAAAGGCCCATCGAGGTTCAAACCAGGAACCTTTTGAGTCTGAGGCAACAGTGCTGACCACCAACCACTGCTAAAATACAACACACAGTAAAACAATGTTCTCACTGAGCCCTAATTCAAAGAGATCTAAATTCCTTTTCATTGAGTAGTCTAATGAGCAAGGTAAACTATTATCCTGCTTTGATGATTCTTGCCTGAAGCACTGTAGGTCAGTATTGTGTTTGTGGATCTGATAGAGAGAAAAACACGTTAGATTCTTAACTGTGTTTAAATTCTGATGTGCTGTCTTTGATAAGCACATGCTTTTACATTTGAAACCACAAACAGAAATACAAAGGAACCACATACAAACGACTACACAGACAAACAAGTACAGACAAATATCTTAGTAAATGTATGACGCCATCCACATAAATATAAAACAGAGTCTATGCAAATCTATTAAGAAAAACAGAAAAAAAGAAAAAGATTTGGACATAGATGATCTCATATTACGAAGCCTGATGAACGGCATACAGTTTATTGGTCCAAATTGCAGCTGTTTAATAGTTCTACATAATTTAACTCGTGATAAACATAGCCACTTCCGTTTTGACCTACCAAAATAAAATTCTTCCTTCCAATTAGATTTCGTTAGATTTTTTTTAAATCAATACAGCAGTAATTATCTTTATGTGAATCAAATTAGCACTTATCTTTAGAAAAAAGAAAGAAAGAAAAACATTATTTTGTTCTTGACTTGAAAAGAAAAGATACAACCTTTAATCACTTTTCATTAGAAGTTGTGCAATGATTAACCAAGATTTCAAATAAAAAATCAAATTAGAATACTAATTGATTATTAAGAAAAAAAAAGACAACACTGTGCAAAAAAAAAAAAAAAAAAAGAAAAACTATCAAGAAAACTCGACCACAATCGTGAAGATGTGCTTTGTAGATGTTTAATGTCTCTGTGTCAGGGCCTCGCTGTTTTCATATTATTTTGACAGACTGAGTCATTTCCGGTTCCATCCGGGTTAACGATGGCCGATTGTTGCGGCACTGCTGTGTGAAAGCCCAGCCGTCGCCTTGACGAGTCATCGCTGGAGAAGACCCCAAAGTGAGCGGAGCCGCTGTCTGATGGCTTGAAAACGGGGAATAACGGTTGATTGCTGCGGATTTATTGCAATACACAAGCCTTAAGAAGCCAAGCGACAGCCGCAGAGGCGGACTAGATGTCGATGTGGATTATGATTTAGCATCTTTGAGGGAGGCTGTTGCCGTCTGCTTGCGGAGCCGGACACAGACAACACAGAGACAGACAGAAAGTAGTACCAGAGCCGCCGAGACACCAGCGAGCAAACTTGGCATCTCCGTGCTGTGGGAGGTGTCTGCCTGTCGGCTTGTTGAGCGTGCCTCTCGCGGCGTCTCATGAAAGACATTGTTTAAAGGGGTTGGACAGGAATCATGCTTTTGTAATTTGCTCATTTTTACGTTTTTTTTTCTTTCTATTTCTTTCTCCGGCAACCAACTGTGGCTTTAATGTGACGCACCATACTGACATTTGTGCTGAGTGTCGGAGAGGACCCCCACTGCAGAGGAGTTAAAGGCTCGTTTATCGAGTTTTTTTGTCTTCATATTTCAGCGGTACCAAATAGTCCACACCGATGTGAGAGGTAATGGTTACTTTTTGTTTTTATCACAGTGCCTTTATCCAAGTCGTGACTGGTGGTTGCTTTACGTCTTCGTATAACCCGCAGACAAAGTTAGCAGCATAGCGTCGTCAACAGGCAGCAGTGAACCCCGCTCAGCGAGCCTCGCCGCTTTGACGGTTCAGGACATTTATCATCATTTAGCATCCTTTCTAGCCCACTTACCAACTAACATGCTCTGAATTGAGATAAATATTGCCACGCAACTTTGAAGATGCATCATGTGAAAAATTGAGCGTCAAGACCCGTAACCGACCACTCTGAGTATTTTAAAGCTCGCTCACGTGCACATTTTGAACAGGATGAAGCTCTTTTCCTCCATCTGATTGTAAAGATCAGCACTAATGCAAAATCATTAACTTAATTTTTTGGCCCGGCCGTCCCTTTTTTATATTGCAAAATTAAATTAAATAAAACAATAGACGTGTAAATAGATAAATAAATAAATGAAATGTAAATATGTATGAATTTTCTTTTCTGCAGAAATTACATAAATCCTAAAGAGTTAACTTTATATATTGCATAAAATCTAATTTTGTAGATGGGCTCCTAATCAATATTTATATATTTCTGTTGCAGTGTGTTATATGATCTATATATAATCTATGCCAACAAGGCTAATATTAGGTTATTAAATGTGATGATACTAATATTATGAAAAAAAAAAATTTCATCTTTTTCTTTCACATGTAACCTGAATCAATATTATTCATTACTAGATATCTTCCCACTTTTTTTTTCTGATCGTAAACACATACGCCCCTGTTCCTCATTACCCCTTACAACACTCCATCCCTCTTGTGAAATCACTGTAAAATATGATTGCTGAGTCTTTAAAGCTGCATGTCATAGTCTCAATATGAGGTCATTTGTTTTTCAGTTCTCCTCGTGAATGATTCAGGTTTAATGTTGGCTCATATTAAACACTACGCTGCCTCCATGCCCTCCTGTCTGGCCCTGATACAGAGATGAATCAGTCACAGGTCTTGCAGCTGCCCCCTGAGAATGCAAGTCTGAAGTGGTTGTTTTATGACTTAGGTGAACCTCTCCTAGTAATGGACTTCATTGAGAGTCGCTCTCTCATTATTGAGTCATCAGTCTCTTCAGCTGGTGTCGTCTTATTCAGTTTAATGGCTTGCCTCGCTGATCAATGTGGATCCATTCACTGCAGCACAGAGTATACCAGAGACTTGAGACATCTGGTTGAACAAATTACCTCTGTTAACCTGACGGGCAGCCTCTAAATGGACAGTCTGTGCTATTATTTCATGCTAATTTTAAAACCTGCTCATTATACATGTAGTAGAACAGCACACATCGCTGCACAGGACAGATTTTTTTCTTACAAAACCAGGCTGTTATACCTGGTGGCCTTAGAGCACACACCTGCTCTGCTCAGGTCTGCTTGTGTCTTGCTCCAGTTTTATTTTATTGAAATAATATGAAGAAGCCTGTGAGGTTAAATGGGGTAGAAACTTAAATCGAAATGATTTTTTTTTCTCATTTTCAGTGGTGCAAAGCCTATGAGATGCTTGTGGCTTTTGCAGTCTTAGCAGATTATGTTTTCATATAAAAATGGGGCCGTACCATGCGGACTGATTGATTGTGAGAATTCATGAGGTTGTAAATTCACTCGGCTGCCTCATGCACATTTGACCCCCCGATTGATAAAGATCTCATCTGATTGAAAACAACTCCTTAGATGACTAAAAGAAAAATGTGACCAGCACTTAACCATTGGCTCGTTTGTTTTTTAAACATACTTGTAAGCGATTTATCACATCTGTCGCCAAAGCAACTGCTGTTTCTCTGAACCGGTGATGATAACCGAGTCAAAGTTATCTGCGGGTTGTTATGTAAGGCTGCTTGGAAATTCAGTAAGCATATTTTCTTGCCACTTATGTTGCCTGTAATTCAATATGCTGAGTAAGATATTGAGCGCTGTCCTCAGTTATGCATTTAGTATCTGTGCAGTAGTTCTATCTGCGTTGCTTCGAGGTCCCCTTCCTCTCTCATGTTAGGCTGCTGAATTGCCACAGAGTAGCCTAACCTTGAGGTCAGTCAGGCTGCGGTCACTTTGGAGCTAAATTTGGAACGGCGGAGCAATTAGGCACATGCTTTGCTACATCACTTCACTGCACTAACTACACAAGGGCAATTGGGTGTGAGTGAATTCAGGAGTTTTTGTTTGTTGACCCCAAAGTTTCACTGAATATTTCAACACTCCGTTTCTGGGATGAATAATGAATTAGTTTCTCGTACAAGAAACCCAGATCTTTTTCCTTGCTCCTCTCTTTTTGCGTAATTCACTCACCAAATAGCTCATGAATGCAACATCCAAATGAGAGAGTAATGTCAGCGTTGTGGTCTCGAATGATGACACATTTGTCAAACGTAACCAGAACTCGAATAGCAATTGGCTGCTCTTCGTTTCCCCCCCTCTGTTTGTGTCAATCATACTAGTATTCAAATAGCGGCAACACATTAGGGTATCTCACAGCTTGTACAGTATGTTCTAGCATTCCCTTTGGCTAACATTCAAGCATCTTGAGGTCTACTTGATGCTAGTTGGATCAGTTATGGAGTCATGAGAAAACGTGATGTGTTATCTTACAGTTTTCCATCTCTCCTCTTTTTCTTTTTCTTTCCAGTGACAAGCAGAGCAGACCGAGCTGGGCCTGGCTTGGTCCACCTAGCCGTCTGTTTGGCCCTTACCAGACAGGCCAGCGACCTCTTCAAAAGCAGAGGAGGTCCCATCCTCATCTTACTGAAACTTTATCAGACCTTCCAGTTAAGCTGTAAGACGTCAAAGATTCCAGGAGGCCGTACTGGCCTGATCGATCTCCAGTCCTTCCATGTTGTGGTGGTCCCTGTCTGGATGTTGGCAGCAGGATGGATTCGGCTGTTGATTTGAACTTTGACACCTCATTGCAGTGCTTGCAGCCCTTCTTCTTTAACTGCCTTTTGTCTCTTCCCTCCCCGATCTCAAAGCCCCTTCCTTTCACCTGGGGCCTCCCTGAGCCCTGTATGGAAGGGCCTTATAGAAACTGTAGGCTGTCTTGTTAAAACAATTGACATTTCAAAGTGGAAACAGAGTTGATGAGTCCTTACAAACTGCTAAACACAGCAAAGGTTGCTGCATTCAATTGATTAAACGTCACCTTTGTTTTTCTTGAGGTGTCATAAGTTCGAGGGCTTTTCAGTTGACAAAAATCCTAATTTATACACACACAATTTCTTCTTTTGTGTTCTGAGCCTTGTGGAAGAATGTCGAAAAGTAACAGCAGCAGCAAAGCAGTGAAATTCATTGCCCCGCCCCCCCCTGCATCCTCTGCCTCCCCCTGCCCCTCACCTCAAACCCCCCACAAGAATGTGAACGGCTCCGCCAGTTCAGACACGCACGTCGTGGAGAAGATCGTCGGACAGCCTGAGGTGCAGCGCCGCCGTCACACAATGGATAGAGATTCCAAAACAGCCGAGCATCGTTTCTTCCGCCGGAGTGTTATTTGCGACTCCAATGCCACGGCTTTGGACCTCCCCAGCAAAGCAGCTGTGATTCTCACCTCACCTCCAGACAGCGGAGGGACTCCCACCATCTTGTCTTCACAGCTTTCAGGATCTGGAGGTAGGCAGCAGGAGTCTGAAGGCAAGGAGGAGACGAAAGATTCCCATCCACAGATCACCGGCCTTCAGCCTTACCTTGAGCTCGGTGGGGCAGTCGCACAAGGGCACAATCAAAATACTGAGGGAGAGTCAGGTGTGAGCGTTATAACGGTTGCCATTCCCAGCAGTGGCACTGATGACCATAGCGCTGATGGGACGGCAAAAGAACCGATCCCGACAGTATTGGATGTTACGGACAAAACAGACGGCACACAGCCTGAAGTTATATTGCGTGCCAGAGGGCTTCAGGACGCGCAACAGGTGGCTAAAGATGGGAAAGGAATCGGGCATACAGATGAGCGGAGCATTAGTAGTCCCACAGAGGAGAAAGACAAGGAGCCAGAGGAGGAGAAGGGACTAGCGAAAGCACGGGCAGAGCAGAGAGAAGCTGAGAAACGAGTGCAAGAGGATATAGAGGAGGCTGAAACGAAAGCGGTGGGGACTTCACCAGACGGACGCTTCCTGAAATTTGACATCGAGATCGGAAGAGGGTCTTTTAAGACTGTGTACAAGGGACTGGATACGGAGACTACAGTGGAAGTGGCGTGGTGTGAGCTACAGGTGAGTCCAGACTAAAAAACAGTCCACTTCTCTGGGCATATGTCCTTGAATTTTACGGCCTTTCTTGTCTGCTTTATTTATGTTTTCATATGCTGATACACTTCAAGAGAACTTCCTTTTCACCCAGATCCTTTTCTGTATAAATTCAAAATGAGATCAGTTTCATTGAGACGGAGATAATGGTGCAGATTACATCTTGGCTAAAGCTGCCTGCATTTTACGCTTTGATTTTTGCAGCACTTTAGATCAAGCATAGCAGATAAAGTGGGATCATGCTTGCAGGCAGCGGGGAAGAATTTTATTCAGGCAGTTTTATTCTTTATTGGCCCCACATTTGTATTTCTTGAATGTTTAGTCATATTTCTAATTTGCACTGTTGGAGCAACTCTCACCCATCACTCGACCTCTTTTCCTCTTACTCATGGTTTTGTGTTGTCATTGCGGATGTACTCTTTTGAGTCTCTGACGCTCTAACGGCTGATTTCTGAACGCGTGTGAACGGATGCTGAGGCGCATCAGACTCCCACCACAAGTTGCATAAATGCCTATAGAAAGCGGAGGAGGATGCCAAACATCTGAAGGCAAAATGTAAGTGGGTTTGATTTCCTGATGACTGCATCGGTTTGATGTGTCATTAATCAAACGCCATAAACCGGCCTGCGTGGCATCTGTAGAATGCAGGGAGAGGATAGGCCGCTGAGCAGCTCCCAGCTGACTTTAATTATCATTCTGACACAAAGGTGAAAAGAAATGGCACTCTGTACACAACCTGTGCAGTGAGTGTGTTTTTGTCAAAGAGAAAGTGAAATGCTAAGACATTAGAAGGAGTGCAGTGAGAAGGGGAAAGAAGGAAGAAAGAAAAATCTTCTTTCAGCTCTTGTTGAGGAGCAGGCACGGAGCCAGAGGTGCGTTCAGCGGTTGGAGATGTAGAATAACAGTCTCAGCCGGTCATATGACATTCAGAGCACTGACTGAGCTGAGGAGGAAAACACTGACATGGGCTCACATGGAACTGCTTGCACTGATGAAACACTTGTTGCTCCGCCAGAGAAACAAATATAGCCGATTTAAAAAAAAAAAAGTTCCATGAGGAGTATGTATGAGTTATCACGATTTAGCCATTAAATTTACACTCCATGCTTGTGTGACTAATGTTCATCAGCACCAGAAACGGTCAGATGAGGTCAGACTGTATGATTCACTGTTTTCTTTGCAAATCTGCACATGTTTGGTGTTTGCTCAATTTGCGATTTACTTCTTTTGGGAGCATGTGGTTGTTTTCCTGTCATCTCCATCACAAGATGCTCCTCGAGTCTTCCTGAATCCCCAGGGTTAAAATCAGCTTTGCCTGATGCCCTGCGTCTAGGAGACGGTTTGTTTATCAGAAAACAAGCGTCCAGCTTTGGCTGAGCTTTTCTGTCACACATCTCTTGTTCTTTCTCTCTCTCTCTCTCTCTCTCTCTCTCTCTCTCTCTCTCTCTCTCTCGCTCTGCCTGGCTCGCTCTGGTGATGCATGACGATGCCATGTGTCTTGCCATTGTAGGTTAAATAGATTGAAACGAAC
>JBBBVU010000025.1:15306237-15316891 GCA_037177055.1 Atherinosoma microstoma
CACTTATCTTTGATGTAAAAAGTCTACAATAGGAGAGTTCAAGTAAAATCAATTTTGAACAGAAATGGTTTCGGGTTTGTAAGTTCATTTATTTCTGGAAATAGAACTGAAGAACAGCGAGACAGAAACAACAAAGTGTTATAATAACTGGCATCACACTGTTTGCGTGTGTGCAATTGTGTCTGATCTATCTGCATTTTTATTTATTTTTTTTCTGTCTCTGTCACTCTGCCTCCCATTTTGTGTCTCTCTGCCTCTCTCTCTCTCTCTCTCTCTCTCTCTCTCTCTCTGTCTGGCTGTGGCATCCTCCATGACCTTAACTAAAGCATGTGGGGAAGAGACATAAAAAGGGAGCAGAGAGAGAGAGAGAAAGAGGGAAGAGACGGGTTTTTTCCCTGTCATTTTTCCCCCTTTCTGTTCTATAAATAGCAGCAGAGCAGCAGTGTCATCTGCTGAGCCATAAGTAGAGCATAATATGAGTGGAGACTGTGTGTGGCTGCTTGTGTCACAAGATGTGTGTCAGTCTTTTGAATGCATGGATGTGTATAGAAATATGACAATATTTAGGAGACAGTACAATGAAAAAGTGCTTAAATCTGCTTCATCATACGTCCACAGTTGGGAGGTTAAAAGGGAAGCATAAATGATTTTACTTTCACCCAGGAGACTGTGGTTCTAGTCTCATCATCCTTACCAACAACTGCTGTATTTTTGTTCAAGCATACTGATTTTTATAATGGATTACAGTTGCCTATGTTGACTTATCAGTAATTTTCATGATTGCTTTTGCATGTGCATAATCATAGAATATTGAAAATAAATAACCTGTTACAAAGGCCTACTGCTCAGAGGTTTGATCATCCGACCAAAACGGCCAAACTGATTCATCTTCCACAAGAGAAAATGCAGCCAGCATACATTTGCCATTTATGAAAGATAATTAAAACGGCTAGACAATCAGTTAATCAACTAATTGATGCAACTCTAGGGGATTATGCTGCCTGAGTGGAGTAATTTGTCATCAATGGAAAGCATCCAATCCTATCAATGGAATAGTTTTATGATAAAGAAAGGATGGAGATTTCATTGTTGATTCACAAGTTTATTTTGATTCTAAATGTTTCTTTTTGGCTTTACACACAGATAAACTTAATCTAATACGTTATGAGGGGTTAACATGAGTCGTCTCTGCATTTGTTGCATTCCTTTAACACCGCAAGGAAGAGTTGTTCCAAAGGTGGATGACTTATTTTAGTGGTTATTTCCATTTGTGGTCTGTGAGAGAAAGTCTGCCAAGCACAATGCTGAGTCAGTGTGAGGTGTGTGTAAACACACACACACATACATAATCAGAGACGCTGTGGTCGGCGAGCCAGGAAGTACTCCCCACCAGATTAGGAGTCAATCCCTCATAAGCCACAGTTCATGATGTAATCACCCAAGAGCGATACTGTATCACACTGATGGTACGCAAAGCTCAGTGTTATTGGAATTGAATGGGGAAAACCCCTTCAGTCTTTTTAATGCCAAGGTCAAAGTTGAACAGCTGCATGGTTCGCAATTGTCTCCTGCCGCAAATCATTTCTAACCGTGACACTGGAAGACCGTATAGATTGCCAGAGATACTTCACTCAATTACTTTTTGCTTTTCAACTTCCACAAGCTGTCAAATCCAAATTTATTCTTTAGATCCAGAAGCAGATAAGCAAAATCTAGAATAAAGAACACATGAATGTAACTTTCCTGAAGAGAAATGCCACAGTTGTTAGAATTAATAGTAATAAAACTATTGTCTTTACCAAAAGGTTGAGTTTCATAATAGCTGTAAAGATGTTGGATTAGGAGGATAACGATGTAAATTATAAAATGAATGATTTATTTTACTTCAGGATGAAATTACTGCATTTATCTGTTGTGGTTGGAGTGTCATTGCACACTGACTCAATGAATAGAATGGAGGCATTGTTAATGTTATTAGTTACTCATTTTTCCTCCATGCCAGAATGCAGAATGCTTGCATAGAAAAAGGCCTGTCATCAACTCTTTTCTCCAGCAATTACAGACTGATTAGCACCAGCTGTGGAGCATCACTAACTGCAGTGTTTTTCTTCTGCAATTTCACATGATGGACAGGTTCAAACCCCCAACTTATTATCGATTGTACTATGTGCTGTATTATTTGCTAATGTTAAATATCACCATCATATTAGAAAACATGAGAACACATTAAGACTTAAAAGTAGGACTTAAAAATAAGGATCTCCTGCTTTTGTGCTGATGAAGGCGACATTTCTGAGCTTTATCCTGTTTGTTATGAAATCAGTTGTCCGCCAGAGTCTTCTTTTCAATCTAACTTTCACCCAGTTAGCATTTGATCACATGTAGCATCAGATCTGCAGGCTCCATGTTGCCGCCCATCTTTACACTTCCGTTAGAAAAGTGACCCAGATTCATTTTAATATGTGGTTGCTGCTAGCTAAGTAAGTTGTCATAGCTCTCTCTGTTGGGCCACAGGATATTACTGAAACAAGTGGGCATAAGTAAATTTTTAATTAAAAAAAAAACTCATTGCAGTTACTCTCCAATTTGAAACCCTTTTGTTTTTTTTCCAAGGCCAAAAAATAGAAAGACATAATTACTGTCAGCTTTAATAACCTATAAGCTACAGCAGCTGTGAATGTTCAGTTTTGTTTGTCTAGTATAAACTCATGTTGAATCATGATGTTTGCTGTGCTGATGGTTATTGAATGAAAGAATGGAAACTAAATGCGTTGCCTACACCGTTCATGTAAAAGTTTTGTGAATCAGACTGATGCGTCTGCTATCCTGCAGCATTGGGCTGTTTCCTCTCATCCAGAAACTGCAGCCACTTGTGCGTACAGCTGAGCCAGTTAGCACCTGCCTTTCAGAAGCGCTAAATTTTGATGCAAAAACAGCCACCACAATCAGTTTCATGTTTGGTAAATACCATTGCGCGTGCAAACCTGATATATTTGCATTTACTCCTACTGTTTAGCAAACATGCTAAATGGATTGCAGGTGTTATTTTGTCTGTTTTAACAGGCGCAATCCTCAGTGCGCCTGGTTAGTATATCAGCTGAAACATGTTTTTGCGTGTGTTATCAAACACGCGCAAACCTGTAGTAGATCCGGCCCTTTACATGTTGTTTCAAGTAAACATTTTAGCTCCCATATGTGTAATGCTAATTAAAGCAAACAGTCTCATCTGTCTTTACTGCTCACAAGTGGAGACGCACAAGTTACAGCAAAATGGGGTTGAGAGAGAGTTCAGGTTTGTTTCTTTACTATCGTGCTCCTTTTGTATTTGTGAATAGGTGCTGGTTGTGTTGCCCTGTCTGTTCATTGTATTATTGGTGATAAATAGCTAACCTCTCTCACCCTGTTGTTGACTCTGGCTTAATTACACAGCATAGAGGGCGGCGCTGAGCAAGCAAGTGGAACACAGATGAAGGCAATGGAGAGATCCAGAAAGAAAGAGGGACCTGAGAAAAGAGGAAGGGTTACAGGCATATGTGGAGAGTTTACTTGTTCTTTTCTGTGATGGATACGGGGAAGATGTGATGTTTGTTTCAAGGATTTCTTGTGTGTTTCTTTAGGCTCATCTGAAAGCCCCTGTCCATTCCCACTACATCAATATTTAAAATATCCCTTGCTAAGTGCTCAGTGTGCATGTGTGCATACATGTTTGCAGCCTATTGTAGTAAGCTAATGCACATGCAAACGGCATGATGCGAGTTACTGTGTGAGTGCATGATATATTAAGGCTCTTTTTAATAATTAATCTGTGGGAGGCAGAGGAAGAAGCATAAATTGTGGAATATCAAGCAGCAAATGTGTGAAAAAAAAAATTCTCAATGAACAGCACAAAGAGCAACACACATTAAAGTGGCCAAACAGATGAGTCACAAGCAAGGACTATACACGAGAGAGCCCAAGGCAGAGATGAGGGCAGAAAGAGAGTTGGACAGAGAAACAGCAGGCTTCTGATAAACAAAGCGGAATGAGCGTGTGATATTTGCAGAGATAAATGGAGACAGACAAGAAAGAGAGAGACAGCGAGACAGAGGCGGTTACAGATGGAGTAAGCGAAGGTGACACAGGCAGGGAGAGTGAGACAGAAAGTTAATGGGCAGCTTTAGAAGGTAATGGACTGTAGTTTCCCTGTGGACTGACGGCAGTCCCATTCAACCTGTGTACTTTAGGCATTGTCTGCCTCACTGTAGATTCAATAACCAGATGCTCCCTTGCCCTGGGGCTTTTGCACAAAAGTGCATAGCAGCTTTCACAATTGTCAGTGATAGTGCTGCGTTTGAGTTAGTGCCTGGAGAAGAGATATTTGACGTGCAGGGTTGAATTAGTTTGCTGGAGTTAACCAGTTTACTTTCACAAGTTGAGCAATATCCAATGTTTACTCATCTTATCCCTAATGAGATCCTCATGTATACTGCAACTCTGCTTGTGCTTCATATTGATAATGCTTTGCTGAGTCTGTGTGTGTGTTTTTGATGTGTGGGTGGCCTTGCATGCATGCATTCTTAGCTATGTGGCTTTGTTTGCAGAAGAGCAGGTTGGGGTGTTGATATGTTTTAAATGCTGACTTGGAACAGCTTCTGCTTTTTGATATCCTGACTATGAAAGCATCACAAGGTTTTTACTGATTATCTTCTTGGAAGTAGATGACATTTTCACAAAGAGGAGCAACTGTGTATCATAAAGCCTAAATAGTGTTGCTGTGTTGTTGAACGCTTCCTTCACATGACAAAGCAAGAGGATAAGAGACACACATCCACACTACGCTGCAAAGAACAATAGAAAAAAAACAACTAAAAGACATAATTGGCGCCCAAATCATGCAGATTTGTTGCAGGTGCCACTACAACCTCACCTCAGTCTACGGCACATCCGCACTCTGTGGTTACTGCTTCGCATGCAGACATTTTGCACAGCTATTTCTTTATGTTAAGAAACATGTGAAAATGTGGTTAGCCACCAGATACTGGCTACCTGTGTGTACCTATTCTGTATAGCTGATTCATGCTTTGATGCTACTGTCTTGAGGCAGATTTTGATGTTCATGTGACCAAAGCTTTTTTTCTATGAATGGCTTTGGTTCATATTTGGAAAATGAGAAAGTGAATGTAAACAAAAATTAAAAGATTTTTTTTTTTAAAAATGTTCAAATACATTTATAGCTCAGGTGAATTTTTTTTTAAAACTATTTAAAAAAACAAAACAACTTAACACCTATATTAGAGAATTATGTGGCCACAAGTAGTTACTACTCTGAGCTGGCAAATTACAAACTTATGTGACTGTCCAGCATATTATTTAATATCCTAGCCAGTCCCTCCAAGAAATAACAATGTAAATTCAGCTAATACTTGCAAATTCTACTAGTCCTTGCAATTTTGCCCAATTACCACAATTTAAATGTAACATTGACAAATCTCAGCATTCTTCCACGTTACCTGATATGACAGTTCTCATATCACACTTCCATGATACTTCCCCAGCATTTCGGGGAGCTGTTTGGTTCAACTTGTTGATTGGCCGCCTCTCATACGGAGGATAAAACTCCTCAAATTAGTTGGCCAGGTTCGAATCCCATCCTGGGGCCTGTTGCTACATGTCACCCCCTCACTCTCCCTGACCCACTTTCCTGTCAACCAATTGTCTAATAAAGCTCCCAGAGCCTAAAACTACCTACTGAGTGTTGATCATGAAAGCGGAGGTAAGCCGTTTTATACCGTGTGCAACATTGTGGCTGGAAGACAAACCAAAGTCGTCAACTGGCAAACATTTTTCTCCTGCAAAACACCGGCAGTAAAATGTCTAAAATGTTTGAATGGATGAGGAAAATCAGCGTTATGAGTCTATAAGATCCAGATCTGCTGTAAATGCTGAAAGTATCAGAACATGTGTAGGCTACATACAGAGAGAAAAAAAACTCACAAAAAAACCTTGGGAAACTTTTGTCCCTACTTTTCACAAAAGCTGCCGCAAAATCATGCAGTTTATGTTGCAGCTATTGCAAAAAACGCCAGGAGGAATGACTGCCTAGCTAGTCCCAGAGTTTTAAGCAATACCCCAAGAAGAGCTATGAAGTGTTCTACTTTCCTCCTATAGCTTCTACTGTGGCTCTATGTTGCTTGTAGCCTACATTGCCACCCTCTGGTGCTTGCCTAGAAATATGTATACATGTGATTCACATTTGTTTTTTGTTTTTTTTGCTTTGGATTTATTTTTCTCTACCATATCTTAATAAGCCATAAAAGCCTAAATTGACTACCATCAGCCACTTGGATGATTCCTACAGTCCTGTATGTCTTCTGACGCAGCCTGATGATGATGTGAATTACATATTTCATTGGAATAAGTACATGGCTGCTATTCTTCCTGTAAAAGTAATACAGATTTTGTTTGCACTGTATGTTGAAAGCAACATCTGAGTGTTATTAGCTCTCATTCTGAAAGGTTGAATTGTAATCGTTTTGAGTTTTGACTTTATATTAAACTAAATTACTTCATTAGTCTTTTATAGCAGCACAAACCCACTATTTTGCATGATTATACTGCATTTTGCGAAAGAGCAGGGCTTTGTAGTGGTAAGGGATGTGTGCAGAGCAGCTAAAGCTCAGCTGATATGTTTAGTAAGCATCTTGCAGCACATTTTAGCAAGTGTTTAACTCTGAACACGTTTGAAGACTTCCTTTTTTGTTGAAACAGCAGATCTGCCCCTGATGCAGTGGTGGGAAATGTCCTTACCTAGTCCAAACATTGGCTCTTTCTCAGCTTGCAAGCATAATGTGTGGAAATAAAGGAGCATGGGTGTGTGTAGGTCAGAGGAGAGTAAAGTTGGATAGCCACCAAAAACAACATTAAAACAGCTGCTGATGCCTTCTAGATTAATTCTAGCACCTGCTAATGTGTGCTTAACATCTGTGGCACTTTTGCTCCGTAGCAAGTGTATGAGCATCTGCATGTCCCACCAGGTTTCCCCTTTGATTACTGAGAAATTTGTCTGAGCTGTGGTCAGTTATTGAGCAATAGATCAACAGTGTGTGTTCGAGAGCAGGGATAAACATGTAACAGCTAAGCATGGGAAAGGCCAACACCCAAGGTAAACGGTGTGGTTGCAATTTCATGTAATCACAGACATGTTGAGACAGTATGGTTGATAAAAGGATTTACTGCCAAATCTATTTCTGGTTTTAGATTTTCTTGATAGACATCTCAGGTATTTTGGAAACTGGCTGTATGTTTAGTTCTGACAGGCATTTGTTTGGAAAAGCTACCTTCCCTTTTTCCTGATCAGGAATGGTTTTGTTGTTAAAGCTTGTTATTCTTATTATGTTTTTCATCACTCAAAACAGGTCCTGTGAGCAATAATTTCTCATATGTCAACAAAACAAGATAAACAACAACTACATAATGATCTTTAAACCCATCTTTTATATAAAATGAATACATATAATCCACACACACACCTATCTTTGTTAAAGGGGTTTGCCAAGCTTTCCTTTAGAAGGTGGCCGGGCTGAGCCCGAGAGATCAGGTGAAGAGTTCATACATCCAAAGGGAGCTTGGCGTGGAGCCGCTCCGTATCAAAAGGAATCAGCCGAGGTGGTTCGGGCATCTGACTAGGATGCCTCCTGGTGGCCTTCGTCTGGAGGTTTTCTGGACATGTCCAACTGGGAGGAGATTCTGGGGCATTCCATCCTCCAACATTTTCTGGAGGGTTTATATACCCCTAATGGCCTGGGGATGCCTCAGGATCCGCCAAAAGGAGCTGGAGTTTGTGGCTGGGGAAAGAGGTGTCTGTGTCTCAATCCTTAATCTGTTGCCTCTATGACCTGACCTTGAATAAATGGAAGAAATGGATGGATGGTTTGCCTCGCTGTAGCTCAGTTGTTTGCCATCAGGGAGCCAACTGTAGTGCAATAAGAGAGATGTAAAAGTTGATTTATGTGTTGTATGAATTGATGTCTGAAAATATTTTTGCGAGGGAAAGTATCATGAATTTAATGTTCATATTCATAACTTATCCTACTGTGCTTGATTTATTTACAAGTGCAGTTTGTTGAATTTACTGCCATCTAGCTGCGAAACTGGGGATAACAACCAACTTAGTGTTGAAATAGGACTTGATTTTCTTCAGATGATTTCACTCTGTCAGAGCATAATGATGACTAAGTTTAGGTTGGCTCGCTTAAGGTTTATCGTCCATAGAGAGTTCAACATCTTTTGCACTGGATGTAGATGCACCGCCGTGCAGCCCACGGTCCTGGCATTAGCTGCTAATGTGAGAGGTTATAAGCTGCTAAATAGTTTACAGGTGATGTAATCCAATGGTGAATTAAAAAAAAACTGAATTTGTCATTATCCCGGTGAGAGAAGCTGATATCAGTCATATAGATGCCTTGTCACAGCTGTGAACATAATCCACCAAAAAGCATCTATCATCCTTATTCATGAACTTTCTGATCGTGTTCCAGCCTTACATTTAGAATTTTATCATTAGGTGTCCAGAAACAAAGTTATTACCAGGCTATTTTAAAAAGTCTGAATTTAGCATTATCTCTGTGAGAGAAGCTGATTTTGTACGGAAGTGACGGTTCAAACCGGTGACCTTCTTGCTGTGAGGCCACGGTGCTAACCACCACACCCCCGTGCAGCCCTGATGGTCACATTCTGACTCTTTAAGTGCAGCATTTTGTGCCAATATGACATTGAACACTGTGTCTGGGCTTAAAGTACCTGCTACATTGGAACATACTACTTTGTTGCTGTCTCCCAGTGATTCACTGATATTGGTGGGTTGCAATTGTGGTGGGGGTTTTTTTGTGTGAGAAAAATATGTGCTGTGTGTGTTTATTGTCAATGATATGATTGCATTGGTTGATAAATGATTTGGTAATTTGCATCAGTTTGATAAAATAATTAGTTATGCATCAATTAGCTAACTTTAAACACCAGGGTGACTTAAAATGATAGACATGGGAAATTTAGGTGTAATTGGTGACCCCATTATTCTCAATTTATAAAAAAAAAAGCCTTAATTGTTTCGACAATAATAATAATAAGGCTAAAGATAATTCGGAACTTTTCCCACAGATTCCTGTCTCAGGTACTTCTGTCTGAGGTGGGAATTACATGCAGTTCACAGAGATAATATTCCATCATCCCTTCACTACTTGTTCATATCTTCTCTCCTTTTTATTTTCACGGTTGTCATCCTTGAGATGACCACAGTTTGACCCTGCTATTTTCCTAATCTGGGGCTCAGTCATTCGTCCATTCCACCATTTTTTCCTCTTCAACTTTTCTCCCTCCGTCTGCCCTCCTCACAATCTCCATACATCTGACTTTCTCTCTCCTCCTGTCCTTTTTTGTCTGTGTTTTTCTTCTCAGCCTCTCACTCTCCTTCCAGATGTCTGCCCTCAGTTTTACTGTTTGTCCCTGTACTTGTCTTTCTCGTTGCAATCTTTTTTTTCACTCTCCACCTCTCTTTCTGTCTGTCTCCTTGTCTATAAATAGAGCCCTCGAAGGGTTGGACGTGTTAACAGCAACAATGGCTGTGCAATGATTCATTTTTTCAGCTCTACCATTTTATTTACCTTGATTGGACTCTTCTCTTCTTTTCTCTCTTCTCTTCTCTTCTCTTTTCCACATTAAGGAGTCTGGATCATATTCAAATGACTTTCACCTCAGTAAGCTCAGTGTTTAAGTGTTTCCTCTCACTAGAGGTCATTAACAATCTTTTATTCCATTCATCAAGCGGTCTTCCTTTTAAACTCTCACATAAACTCTAAGTCCTTTTTAAAACAACAGCTTACTTAACCCACTACAATTGGGGGCTTTACCAACAATTATCTAATGATTAATGCCGTTTTCACTGCACTGATTGCGAGCATTGAGCATCTGAGTTGTCATTTCAATAATAAATAAAGTGAAAACCCCTTTACAAGCATTCAAGCAAATATAGATGTGTGCTTTTGCATTGATTTGGTTTTTCTTATTGACAAAGTGATTATCATATTCTGTCTATTTTAGAGATAATTTATGCAAAGAGCATTCCTTTGCTTGTTGATTTTGGCTGTTGTTTCTGTTTATTCCAGCTGGTTTGCATTTCCACTGCCTGACTCTGTCATTCACCTTTATGCAGCTTTCAGAGTAACTGCAAATACGAAAGGATAAATACAAACATGGTCCCACCAAAGCTGACGCAAACATTTGTTTAAACATACTCATAGGCGCTGTTAAGTGTAAGTAAAAACGGAACATAAGTCGCATTCATGCGGGCATCAACATGAGCATTCACATGCTGCCATGCTTGGAAACACACACATGGACTTTCTCAGGGAGAGGGATCCAGTCTAAGTTTGAGGTCAGATTAAGGGTCAGCCTTTGTGTTATTTAGGGATGCCATCAGAGGAGTCCTTCAGGATGATGACAGATTGGTTGAGACAGGCAGACGAAGCAGAAAAAAAGAAGAGGAGAATCATATCTGATGTTCTGTGCTAGCTTCATAGTATGTAACTGTGCAGTCTCAGGCATTTCTTGTGTGTGTGTGTGTGTGTGTGTGTGTGTGTGTGTGTGTGTGTGTGTGTGTGTGTGTGTGTGTGTGTGTGTG
>JBBBVU010000025.1:15316991-15343200 GCA_037177055.1 Atherinosoma microstoma
GTGTGTGTGTGTGTGTGTGTGTGTGTGTGTGTGTGTGTGTGTGTGTGTGTGTGTGTGTGTGTGTGTGTGTGTGTGCCAATCCCTCACCACACTTTTTATCACTGTCTGACCTCAGTGTGGATTGATGGGGCAAATGTTTTGGTTTTCAGAGAACATAAAAGCATTGTTAAATTTAGTTTAGTATTTTTTTTGCTCTGAATTAATCCATGCTCGCTTCCATCACGACTGTTAATCCACCGTTGTCTAAATGTTCCATTAAAATAGTTGAATCTCTGTGTTTTTGATGTCCCTCTGTTCTCATCATTTTTTATTTGCTGCCTCCTTTGTCTCCTCTTCCTACAGGGAGATTATGCATTTGACAGACACAATAAACCAACTTAAGCCTATTTAAGTGCAAATCTCATCATTGGATTAGTGCTGCATTGATACTACGATACAGTCGATGAGTCTTATCTTCTGATCAGGCATTTGTCATCACTATCTCCATTCTGAAATATTTCAAACGGCATTTTTGTAACCGTGTTGTCTGTTGATATGAATCTTGATAATGACAATGTACTTTACAAAGTTGCAGTTACACCTGCCAATAAACTGTCATCGTACGATAGCAGCAGTTTGGACGGTACATAGTGAAAGATTTGTGAAGTACAGGAACATACCTGATCATCTGTCAACAATTCACAACAGTGCCACGCGAGAACATTCGAATTATGTCACTTGATCAGAAAGTTTAGCTTGGCTCTGACTCTTGAGATGTCCGTTTATTCCACCCAGTAGTCGCGAATAAAGCTCACAAGGAAGTGAAAATAATGTTTAAAAGAACTGAAAGTGTTAAAATATATACGTAATGTTTGTTGTGCTTCATCTGTGGATTGGTGTAGCTGGAAATGGAAAGGACATACCTCTTGGTCAAGTTTTGTGGTTGGTCTCTTTTTAACTTGGAAGATAAAATTTACGAGTTCCTGGTAATGGAAAATCAACACGAACAACCCCCCCCCCCCCTGTAGGCGTATTTCTGACTGAGGAACCTCATCAGCCCTGACATCAACATCCAGCATCGCTGCCTGTATAAATAAATATTGATAGCTGCCATAACAAACTGTTTATTAGCACATTTTCTTTCCAATTTGCAACTGGAATGTGGTCAACTGGGGTGGGACGCCATCGCCAGCTCTGAGTTCCAACTTCCAAAGTAAATGGAACGCAGCGTTGCATTCCCGGCACAGTGGATGAACCATGGCAGTCATGTTTTCAGAGGGTGGGGGGCTAAGACACCAATGTTGGCTTAGCTAGATATTTAATTCCCCTCTCCAATAATACAGTAAGTGCCTTTTGAAGGGACGCCCAGTTATGAGCTGCAGTGAATGTTAAACAGCCCTTCACTGACATATTTTCATAATTACGAGCAGCGTGTTTCAGACAGTGACTGTGTCAGTGTGTGTGACATAATGTGTACGTGTGTTGTGTTTTGTTGGTTTTTATCAGAGAAATAAATGATTTACCTCGGTCTTCCAGCCACAACATTTCCCAACACTCTGACGCTGCTGTATATGTTGGCACAGCACTCTGTGCGAGCAGGTGCGGGGAGCCTTTTGAAGTTGTCATTCTGATGGATCGTATGATAATACTCAAGCTTCTCTACTCTCTCCAGGGATTTGCACCTGAATGAATACGAACCACCGACAGTAATCACATCGGGCGAAATGTGCCCAGAGAAGCTGTTTGAACAGACAGCGAGTCATTGTCATGTTGTCTTATCAAAAAAAAACAAATGAATTCTTCTTTCAAACATCCTGGTTGAGCTGCACTTCCTCTGTGCGTGTTCATGTTTACCACTTGCTCTGATTTAGCCCGCCTCTGGAATTCGAACCACTTTTTTTCCCCTTCTTCGCTTCAACTTCAGCCCTGTTTTTCTGACCTCTATTAAACCCCCAGCAGCTGATTTAGCAGCGGGTTTAGTAAAAGTACTTTTGTTGACACCCCCCCCCTCCCTCTCTTTTTGTGTTTGTGTCCTCCTGCTTTTACTCACAGGAGAAGTGTTCCAGAATTTTCCTCGTTTTTTCCCCGTGTGTCTGACATGCAGTTCATGTTTTTAATATTTTCTCAATTTATTTATTTGGATAGAACAATGCAAGTTAATGAACATTTCATGAGATATGAATGTAAACATGCCAGAAAGATGTTAAAGGAAACAAAGAAATTATACAGTAGGTAAAATGATAAAAATAACAAGAAAATAAGCATACAATATGTTTACAAAAAAAGAATACATACTAATCCCGTTGTATTAAAACAAGGCTTTGACACGCCCCATATATTCCTTACAATGAAATCCTGAGTACATGTATCCAATCACACCCACATAGCAATCCCCCAAATTGTACAATGAAAATATACACAGCACACCTTCCTATCACCAGCAACCTAAGCACAACAAGTAAAACCATATATAATATATGTATACTCGTATTTACTTAAATACACATTCATATACAAACAAAAACGTGTGTGTGTGTGTGTGTGTGTGTGTGTGTGTATACGTATACGTATACACGTGCACATTTGTATACACACGTCAAATAAAATCCACCTCACGTGTATCAAACCCATATGCTTTTTTCCCTGCATTTTCAAAGGCGAGTACAGTCCTGGTTAGACCATAGCCAGTTTTTCAACTATGATGTTGTCACTGTGCTGTAACATTGTGTGCACACCCCTGCATCCTCCAGTGTTACACTCATGCATGCTGCTAGCTGCTAAGTTTATGATTCGCCACCTCATCTTGTGCATCCAGACAGTCATATGAGCAACATTTATCCTCATTCTGTCATTCTACCTTCAGGCCGTTGCAGCTGAATGCAACACATGAAAAGAAGAGGGACAGGAAGTATCTCCTTCAGTTTCTCCGTATCCCTTGGCTTAAACCTTTAGAATAATCATACAATGATGATAAGCAGCAATTGTTCAGGCTTGTCACACCTCATTGTCGCTAAAAAAAAAAGGTTGGACTACTTGCATACGGAACAATATGCAGGTGTGAAAGAGGTTATAGGTTACAGCGCTCTTGCCTGTGGTGATGATATCTGCTTTACTATTGTACAAGCTAATTGTAGCCAGATGTACTTTGTGATTAATTGCAGTGTTTCCTTTCAGAGAGTTGTACATTACTGTAATCATCCAACTTCTCTTCTCCTAACAAAGTCTGCCAACTGTTAAACCAATGAAAAGGCAGCTGAAATAACAAAAGCCTACCTTTTTATTAGCTTTGAGTTCAGAGCCTAAATGATTCACAAGTTGGACTCTGCTGGGACCTTAAATGAAAAGGGTAATTAGAAGTGTTTTGTTTAAGCCATACTGTACTGTGCTCACTACTTGCTGTAGATCTCAACGACATTCATAGAATAGACTAGTTAATTGGTTTGGGGGCTGGATAAAAGCAGGTCCTTTCATCTTGAAGTTATTTTATGTCTCATAATTTTATATATTGTTCGGCAGACTCGGACTGAACCAAGGTGCAGTGAGAAGACTCGATTTTTGGCCGTCACTTTATGAATAAAACGTTTACATTATGACTTCAGAGAATCCACTTTGTTAGAAGTTTCAAGTTGTTTTTTAAGTTTTTAATTATCCTGGTTTCATAGTTGGTTTTGGAAAAGTTTGGTACAGTGTGTGTGTGTGAATTGATTTAGTCGTCTAATTAGTGAGGCCTTGTTGTCGTTATCACACTTATCTTTTCCTGAAAATGGGGCTCATTATGAAGTTATACAATTCTGCTTTTGTCTCATTTGACAGCTCATTATCTGTGCTGTCTTCCCTCCCACCTCCTCCCATCTCGTCCCGCCTTTCAGCCCTCGCCTACCCCCAGACTTCATCTCTCCTCCTTCCAGGAGCTCCTTTTTTTTCTTTTTTTTTTCTTTTCGAGGGGGGTTTTGTTGTTAGCCATTAGCATCTGTCAAGCTCCCACTTTCCTCTCATCTTCCTCTCCTCACCTCCTCTTCTCCCCATGAGCCCTCCTCCCCTTATCTCCTTTTCCCCCTTGTACAAACTTCCATATTTCTTTCACACTCATCCTTTTTTTCCCCCGCTGTTAAATGTTCCCTTTCACCTCCATCTTTTTCTGTTATGTACATTCAAACCAATATAACTGGGCGTCCACCCATCAACAGCATCAGTCTTGATATTTTCTTGACAAAAGGCAGTTTGTGTTTGTGGTTGATGTAATTGCTAGACAGACTCAGTCCTTGTGACATTGACATCTCAGCTCTGAGAGAGGCTGAGACAGACAGGCACCTCTGCAGTAACCCTACACCCTGAGTGTGTGAATACGTGTGCCTGTGTGTGTGTACGATGTTTTCACAGTTATTGCATCATTGTGTCATACAATCTAACCTCCATTTTCACCTCTCTGTTGTTTTTCCTCCTTTTCTCTTGTCTTTTCTTCCCTATTCTCCTTCCTCCTCCTCTCTGCTCTGCAGAAGTATTCACAGTTTTCAGATTTAATCTGTTGGTTATCATTATTAAAACCACTCTGTGGGCTGCATAGTCTTGTCTAGTCATCTTGTTATAAATTTTCTGTTAAATATGCCAGAAAAGGTACTGTACGGGTATTTCATCATTGTGCGTCGTCATGACAGGAAAAAGTTCAGAGGACAAATATGCCCATTTCCTTTTCCTGTAACCTCACTTCCGTCCTTGCTTCTGCTCTCAGGCTTACCCCTTCTTGATTTATATTTTGTTCCTAACGTGTATCGGTCTCTGTACACACGAAAAAGGAAGACCTTGAAAAGATGAATGTTGACAAAAGTACAGTACCATATAAAAGACTGACAGCCTCTTCATTTACAGAGTAGGAGTGGTTTTGTAGACACTGTTTTGAAATGTTGACCCATATTTCAAATCTTTAGAGCAACATAAAGAGAAAGCACAAGAAAAACGGAGCTAATGTCTTGTTTCAATGTGCGCTTTGGCAGTAATGGACTCTCATCTGGAATGAATTAACCCCAAAACTTGCGTGTAACATGACCGCGGTCACTCATCTGTCAGACCCACAGTGAAATGCACACAAACATGCATGTAGAACGCGCGCACACACAGACCAACACACACGTCTACACTGGAGCTGGTTCAGTTGTCTCTCGCGGATGACTTGAGTTTCTCTTGCATGACTCTATCGGTAGCCTGTATCTGTTTAACTTCTCTGGTTACGCCGTCAGAGCTGGAGCCCAAATCACTTCCTCCTCCTCGTTTTTAGCCGACCAGCTGCAGAGGAAATATAGGCCACTGCGAGGGGAGGAAAAGGGCACAGAACCTGACGCAAAGACAGAAGGGAGCTGAGGGGATATGGAAGGGGAAGAAGCAGAGAAAATGATTGATGACATTCAAGTTTGATGTTTCGATGTTTCTTTTTCGTCCATTTCCTCTCATCTCTGTCCTCAGTCTCCCTCTGTGTTTACATGAGCTAATCCTCCTTTTATGCGTATTGTATGGATGGGCTTTGTGGATTGGTGTGTGTTTGTGTATCTCACACAGTGGACACAAGAATGCCATTTGTACAGTTTGTTTCATTTTGGTGCACTTGTGTGTGCATATCCCATCAGTGTTGCTGTCAACAGTTTTGCAGCATTGACATGGTTTGTTGTATTGAAGCCAGAGTGTGTTTGTGCCAGAACAACACTATGTTCAACACACAGCTGGTTAGCCTCGCTAAAGCAATTGTTGCATTGACAGAACATAAATATTAAGGACTTCTAAGTATTCGGCACACAGCTTTAATTGCTAGCTGCTGCTTTCTTCCCAGTACGGGACCTGGGATTCTGGCTTGTGTTTAAAAGCTCCTAACAGGTGTGTGTTTTTTAAAGAAAATAACAAAAGTAAAGTACTGGGACATCCTGCTGGTTTAGTGATATACAGAACATATGCAGTAGTAGCAATGTCACGTCCGGGGATCTTCTTAGTCAGTCTTCATGATTATAAATATAAAAACTGCATTAAAAAGGGATCCTAAATATGAGATATCTTAAGGGTTCAAAAGGGACAGAAATCTTAAGTAGTGATACATTTTTCACCAAGTAATGATTGTAACACATTTTCTTTAAATGATTAGCTAAAATGTTTGTTTTTGATGGTTTAAAATCTGGATTAATGGCATTTATCTTTGCTAGCTGGCTATCTTCCTCTTCTATGGCTCTGCAACAAATGGTATTTAAAGTATGGCTGTAGCCCTGCTGATGTCACCCACACGCTTGTGGAATACTATTTTGAACCCTCCACTTTTGCCATAGTGTCCATTGTCCTCGCCTGTCACTCAAAGCAGCCACACCCTTAATTCTACACAACCTTTGCCTTTAATACATTTTCCTTTCCACAAATGAAAAGTCAGTGGTATTTTTCTAATAAAAACTGAGTGAAAATAATCCAAACATCTTAATAGAGTAGTTTGATATGTCCTAAAGAACCTGTCGGCTTTATATCAGTTATTCTTTTTTTTTTTTTTTTTTAAACATCACTTTCTTTGTTAATAAATGGTCAACAAATACCAAGATGAATAGACTGCCATCCATCTAACTGGATGTATAAAAGAGGACATGTTTATTGTTTACTGCTATAACTTACATGCACAAAATGCTGCAACATGATTGGATGCCAGTGGCTGCTTATGATCTTTGAAGTGAAACCCGAGAGGTGTTGAAGTTCAGCTTTGGCATTGATAGTAAAGGCCCAGATTTAATGATGTAAAAAGAGAGTCTGCCCAGATTATGTAATAGTTTTATCTGGGACATCCCTTGTCCTTTCTTTAACACAAGTCCTAATCCACACCCCGCAAATCAGTTAGATCATCACTTACTGTAACAGCGCGAGGAGTGTGTAAGACATCGTTTACACCCTGTTGAATACAGGCGTGAAGATAAACACAGAAAAACAAGGGACTATATAAGGTTTCTTGGTAATGAACTCCTGCTGGTAGCATCTGTTGGTATTTTCATAGGCATTAGTGGGGATTTGATCCATGATCTTCCTACAATCTATGGGATGTTTCTTCTGTAGTAAAAGACAGACTTACTAAGCTCTGCTGTCTGCTTTCTTTTTTTTTTTCATCCATTTTTCCCCCCCGGGCACTGGACTTGTAGCCCGTGCAGCTAAAGTAGTAGCTCACATGATTTAAAGGCCTGAGCAGTTTACACTTTTTTGGAGTGGATCATGTCCATCAAGCCTCTCCGATATGTTAGTTTATGACGTGTTGACAAAGAGGCAGGTGGATGCACACTATATTAAGACTGCAACCTTTTGCACACAAATGAGCTCCTCGTACACACAACACATCAAAAATATGTATCGCATTAGAAAGTTGGAGGCTCACACAGAAACACAACCACTTTATGGGCACTTGATCCGGCCTCGGCACACTCGCTGCAGCAGCTCAGTGTGGCCTCTTTCTCTGAAAAAAGGGTCAAGTTCTTAAGGTTCAAAGACTCTTTGGACCCTTCAAGGTAGACAGGAATGCTGATATATGACAACCATTACACTGAAATGTCTCAGGTTGCAAATTTATCTCTTGTTGCTAAAAGAGAGGCTTTGCTGCCCAATCAATCAAATGTGATCCTCAAAAATAGTTCACATATAAGTTTGACAAGGTTTCATTTAATTATGTTAGAAAGCAATCAAACTTTTGGTCTTTCTTTCTCTCACATATGTACAATAACATATTATAAGTGCACAGAGTGCTTTCATATCTAACTCATTTGCTCAACACATTCAGACTTTTTGATATGATCTGCTGTATGATTACAGGTTTGACACATCTCTTGGACTAAACAACCAAACTATGGTCATACAAAAAGAGGTGGTATGGTCAGGTCAAACTGAACCATGGTTTGGTCCATTTTTAGTTTGTAAACTATTTTAGGATGGAACCAAAGAGCCAGAAATGAGCCATAGTAACACTTCCAGAGAAAATTCTAGGTTTAATGATTATTTAGTATTTGTAATAGATTGTAGTGATTGTATTGTTATCTCCAAAGGCCTCTGCAGATCTGAACAGATTGCATTGTTTTTCCTCTTTATTTGTCAATGGTAAAAAAAAATAGTATGAGAGGGATATAGGTGAATCCAGACATAATACTGTTTTCTCCATCCATTCAAACAAGTTTTCCATCACAAACATAAACTAATAATAAATGTCATGTTTATAGATGCACAGTTCATGTAAATAATGAAAGCAGGACAAAATATATTTTCTAAATACTTCTGTTGTCCCGATAATCTTCCTGTGTTACTAATGCAGCAGTGCATAAAATGGGGGAAAAAATGAAACAAGCCTTTTTATCTGCCCTCTTAATTTTTTCACTCACTATTAAGCTTTGGATCCTGTTTTAGTCATGTGACTCTATCAGACCAGCGCTTCCTGCTTCAGTGACAAAAGAGGGCTTTGTTGGTTCGCTAATCATTTGAATCAAAACTTTAATCAGTGCATAGAGCTTTATTAGAGTCCTGGATATCTGAATAGGTTGGTTCAGCTGATGTAAGATTTTGTGAGAGTTTTTTTGTTGTTATTTTTCAGATTTGGACTCTGAGTGGGAGATGATGTCCTGTAATTTGAGTGTCACAGGGGGGTAAAAGACACCTCAAACCAGTCCACTGAGTTATTAGATGCTCAGTAATTTAAAGCAACTGAAATGTTGAAAATCGTGATTTAAAGCCTGTTACATCCTCTTGAACTTTGGAAACCTGGCATGTCAGCATTTTATTCATTAGCTTCTGGAATTGGGATTATTCCAGCTATAATCAGATTCTTTGTGCATGGCATGCTGTTAAGGATTACCACTTTCCTCCAGAAGTTTCACCCATTATCCCTCAGATTTCCTCTTATAACACCCGATCAAGACGACTGGTTCAAGTGGCAAAATTGTGGGCTGTGATATGGGAGAGAAACCATGTTTGAAATCCATCACGAATGGGAGGAAAAAGTTAAGTGTCTTAAGAAGAGAGGATGATGGAAGAGTAGTAGGAAAATGTTCGAGAAAGAAGATGAGAGAATAGCAGTGAAGAGAGTGGAAGAGATGAAGCGTAACCAGCAGATCAGAGGTTAACGACGGCACAGGCACATGGTGGATGTGGATGTGCGTTGGTATGCATTGTGCAGCCAGGCACAGAAAGTAGAGACAATGGAGTGTGCAGTCAGTGACTGGCTGAGATGGCACCTATTGTTATCAGACAAGTACTATATACAACATTAGCACACACACACTCATAGGGCTTGTCATGGATCCGTCCCCCTGCAAATCAGGCCAAAAACAAAAAAAGGAAAATCTCTTATCGCCAATAGAAAACCAAACACTTCATAAATGGCATATAGTTTTTAACAATGCATTCGTAAAAACGATTAGAAAAGCCGTTGGGTGTACGTCTCACCACATTTACTACAGAAACAACAGTTTCTCAGCCACATCTAGGTCAGATTTCAATACACACACATGCACACTGACATATGGCCCTAGTTACTGCAATATGTAGAGCGGTGATTGATGGGAAACCAAAAACCATCTAAATAGGAGGAATGAAGGAGGGAGGGAAAGGAGGTTCAACGCGGGGAAACAAAGAGGGAGTTAGACATTCGGAAAGACAAGAAACTAGGAAAAAAAAGGATAAAACAAACAAATGGGGAATACAGGAGGAGTGTGTGAACAGAAGAACCCAAATTTTGGTGGGTTCTTCCCATTTCGGCACACAATGCAAAAATGTATTTAAATGAGATCATTCTCCATCACTTTCTCATCCTCTCTGACTTTTACGTGAACTTATCCCTCCGATTTTCAGTTGTATTTATTCACAACAGATGCTCTCTCTCTCGCTCTGTCTGTCTCTCTCTCTCTCTCTCTCTCTCTCTGTCTCTCTCTGTCTCTCTGTCTCTCTCTCTCTCTCTCTCTCTCTCATATATTCTGGCTAACCATAACAAGCTGTGGCAAAGATCTTGGTTTGTGTGTTCAGCTATAGCGATATGTGGGTCTTTTGTGAGCGTGTTTATTGTGTAGGTGTGTGTGCTGTAGGAGGTTTGTGGTTCTTTGCAGGAGAGCCTGTTAAAGAGTGCGGGGGGTCTGAGGGCTGCTGCAGCTCCACAGTAAGGGGAACACACCGGGCCTTTTTCTTTGCGCAAGACAGACATGCACACAGAGCGTCCCACCGTAAAGTCTTTACAGTATATAGAAACAAACCAGCTCATTCATGCAGCCAAGATGTAATTAAGATTTACAGCTCCAGATTTTTTTCTCCCCCTCAAAATTTGGGTCAGAGGAAAATCAAATTGGGTCAACAAGCATTCTGCAGAGCCTGAACAAAAAGTTCATAGTTTGGTTAAGATTTCCAAAAAGGTTTCTGAATGCTGCACAACTTGTTGCAAATAAGGTATCAGCAGGAGTTCTTGCTTTTATTCTTTCTCATTTTTTCATTCGTTGTATTCCTCATGTAAGTCTTTTTTTTTTCATTATCTGATTTTTTTGTTTTAAACCAGATCATCTCAAATTGCTCAGCAGGAGGAGCTTTTCACAAACAGGCACTTCTTAGAGAATTTTCTCTGTGTTTCTTTAAACCAAGGTGTTGGCCACTTTACTTTTCTTTAAGTTTTTTTCCCCCAAGTTTTCCCAACTTGATTTAGAATTGTTTAATTTTGCACATTGATGCTGTTTTTTCAGTTAATGAATGTTGCAAGGAAAGGTTTTAAGGACTATATGATCCTTTTAACAAAATATATGGTCAAAAAGCCTTTTTCTAAAGCTGTGAAGTAGATCAAACTGTGGTATTCAGTCTTTTGCACTTGACCAAATAACCAATTGATAGAACAACATCGATGTCTCACAGAATCAAATTTTGTTCCAAGAACTTGAGGAGTGATATTTCTTTTTGAAAACTGACTATTCTCTGTTTGGTTGAAAATATTTTTTTATAATTTGATTACAGTAAAACATTCGACAACTGTTGAACAACTCCAAGTACAAAACATGGTTCTGTACTTGGAGTTTTATGGACTTTCAGTTCAGACTTTAATGCAATCCGGTGACCACGTGTGCCAAACACCCTGGAACCTGAATACTCAGGAATGTTGCTCCATCACGTTTTTCCCGCTGGTGACACAATCACCTTCTGTTATTCAGCTAAAGTTCCTAAATATATCCGTGCTAAGAGATTCAGTCATCACGAAAAGAATTTGTCATCCAAGACAGCCAAGAAAAACAAATAAAACGATCGAAGATGTCATGTTGATACTTAAAGTGGTTGATTTATCACAATGTTAACTTGTACATTGAGTAACTTGTAAGAAAATATTCAACCTTAAAATCTGTGGGAAGCTGGTAGCGAGTGCTTTTTGACCCAGCATTTTACTGGTTTAATGAATAGCCCCCATTTTCTATCAACCCTTTGCCCTGCTTAAATGTGTTGAATTTCTTAAATATCATTAAAAAAAAACTGCAAATGTTGCTTTTAATCAGTGTGTCTAATATTAGAGATCAGGTGATGGTTTGTTTTGTTAATTAACTTTGGTTCGTATATGGGCTTATTAGATAGATAGATAGATAGATAGATAGATAGATAGATAGATAGATACTTTATTGATCCCAAGGGTCTATATATATATATATATATTATGGTCTGAATATTTCACACATAACCATCTCTGGGGTTTACAGAAAAAGGTCTGAAAAGACAAAATATCCAGTGAGCAGCAGTTTTCTGAACGGAATTGCATTGATGATGTCGGAGGTCAGAGGAGAATGGGCAGACCGGTTTTAGATTACAACCAACGTATTCAGAATATCATTTCTGAACGCACAACACATCCAGCCTTGCAGCACAAAAAGAAGCACCGCCTTACATCGACTTGCATTGAGAATAGCTGGGAACTGGCAGACCTCAGTGATACATGAACCTTGTTGTGAAACAATATGTTTCTGCTGAGTTGGGCTGTTTTCAACCAATAAAAATGATAGAACAGTTTCTTCTCTTTTTTCCTCTAAGGATGTTTTAGTCCCTTATGTAAAATAAAGATAATTACTGTTATATCACTGAAAGCCTGAGAAACACACAGTTCTTGGACACAGACAATCAGATCCAATTATTGACACTATATTTAGTCTCCCCTGGAGAGATGGATGTTTGGTACCCATGAACTTGCAGCATTAGCATTGACATTTACTCAAGTATATCTTGATACTAGTTTACCATGGGAGGCTTTTTTTCCCCTGGCATCTGTTGTGTAGTGATCTGTTGTGGCCTTATTCCATCTGATGCTGTTATTGCTGCCCACTGGTTGGGATGCAACAGACCAGAGAGCACCAGAGCAGATGATCAGTGAGTGTTGAAACTCAGCGGGATATCCGGACCTACACGAGTTGATCAGAGAGTATCAGCTTTCAGCTTCTCTGCAGGAAACGGCATAATACTGTAACACAGCAGATTATGTTTCTGCCAGCCTGTCTAGCTGCCTGCTTGTATGTGGGTCTATACATGCATATGTGTGTGTGCTGTCCTCGGTTGGCTGTTGCAGATCAGAAATGGGGCAGACAGAATTAGAGCTGACACTTTAGGTAGGGATGTATATAGGAGGCTTCTTTCAAACCCCTCAGATAGGCTGAGGGAAAACAGTGAGAATGCAGTGCTGGGATTAGAGAGTGTGAAGTCCTCATGTTGAAAAGAAGTGTGTGTGAGTGTCAGATAAGAGACTGCAGATTTGAATGTGCAGACGTGCCTTGCTTAGGTGTGTGTGTGTGTGTGTGTATGTGTGTGTGGAGGGGTGTATGAGAATGTGAAAGAGGGACTTAGATGGAAGCAAGAGGATATTTTTGAGTCTGACAAAACTCAAGTCTCATGATGTTTTGAAGCTCGGAGGGAAAGAAAGGATGGGGGGGATTGAGAGAAGGAGGGAGAAAGAAAGAGAGAGGACAACCACTCTCAACAAGAGGCATTATGTGCTATGGATCAAATTATTTCTGTAAATACTCACATCCTGACATCAATTTTCTTTTTGTGCTCTTCTTTTAGATATTCATCCACTGTGCTGTCTCTGATAAAGCCTTGACTGTATTTGTGCCCATTTATACACTTGAGTGAGGAAGGAAACATTAATAATGGATTAGTAAGCCCCCTTAGACTTACTGCCTGCCGTCTCTGTTCATGTCATATGCACAAACACCACATGCATGGTCATGTTCCCCAAATTTTGGAGGACATTACATTGACTGATATTATGTGCACAAACCCTAAATAAACCTTATGTATGCTGATTTTTGTCTCTACATAATGCATCAGTGCTAACAGATTTATGCGTGGATAATGCAAACACACACACTCAGTGAAGAAAGTGGAAGGAATCTTCTCTTGCCCGGGGGGAGGTGTTTTAACAGCGTTATTATGGGTGGTCGGGGTCTTTTCTAAGTGGTGCTGGGAAATGGAATGTTGGCTTCCAGTCAGTCAGGTGACTTTGTCATGTGACCACGGGATCATGTGATCTTAGATCCAGGGTGGAAGAGAATTGGCCAAAGGCTTGGTGAGCAGTACACACACATACACAGATGATTTGTGTGTCAGTTGCTAATGGGCTATCATCAGGGAAGTGGTTGCTGCAGGATGAAGGGGGATAAGCTGCTATAGGCCATCAGACACATGCACATTACTTCTGAAAGCTTTGGTGTGTATGTGAAATGCTTTAATGTGTGTGTGTGTGTAAGTCATATGATATAGATGAGGCTCTGGGTTATACAATATGACAATGTGAGATCATCACCTTAGAGGTTCTTCTAATCTCCGAAGCAGCTCACAAGGTTTTCTAATGGCTTCGTAACTTTTCAAAAGCCTTACATGTTTTGTCTGGGCAGTGGTGCATTGTTGATTGACTGTTTCAGTAGATGTTTAAGTTTGGATGCTACCTGTATGACATGCCATCATGTGTTGAGATTTTCTGGCTCTTTTATGAAATCTGGGTGTGTGACGTTGCTTTAAAGCATTTGAATTATTGATGATAAGCTTTTTCTAGTCTTATGATTTGTACAAAACCTCTTGATGCTTGTTTCCTTAATATACTGAATCCATGCCCAAGTTAATAGCAAAAATGGGATGATTTTGTCATAATATTTCTCAGGTTTTTATGAAAGATTTTAAAATATTGTCTTTAAAAAACAAAACAAAACCAAAAACAGCTGAACCGGAATCATGATGTCCTCATTGGATCCCTTTTTTAAAATTGGTTGCCATGGAGATAATCCTTGTTAAATTGCTGAGAGTAGGTGTCCGACCTCCAACGTCTGTTCTTGCATCACCTAGAGAACGCCACCGCTTCTTTAAAATCGGGTTAGATATAAAAAGCAGGCATTTCTTGCGTCCTCCCACTGCGGAGTCTGCCGCCTCAGCCTCATCCAGCCCAGCTGCTCTTCCTGTGTCCATGTAGAGACCTGTCACCTGTCTCGTCAATCTCTTGCGGTTAAATTCTCCCTAAAAGGATCACAGATATTATAAAAGTTTCTAAATGTCTCACGATTTCCTCTGAAATTGTGTGTTTCTTCCTGGTTCATTGGAATATTGCTGTCATAGATTTATTCTCTGATTTCCACACCTGTTGCAACCTGTTTAGAAATGCCATTCTGACTCCACATTTGGGATGAGCAGGTTTATTATTTATGCTCACAGAGGTTGTTGGAGCTACATTTGAGCCGAAACGATCTGAAAATTGGATGATTCATCCCCTTATTTTATCTTTTGACAGGCAGCAACAGTTTTGTTCATATTTGATGTAGTGAAATGCCAAACTCATCACCTTCAGCTGGGCCAAGAAACTAGAAAAAGGAGGCATTTAAACACTTACAGCTTTTACAAAAGCTTAGTTCTTTTTCTTAAATCATTTTGATATTTATCCTTTAAAATTAGCCCCTTAAAAGGCTTTTCCTTGCTTGAAATCAATACAAGCTAAAAACACATGCAATCACGCATGAGCCTCAAAGTTATTTATAGTTATTTACATCTGACCTGCCCTTACTACCCAGTGAGTCTGTTTATTGAGGTATCAGTGGTAGATGCAGAATGCCCATTAAAATTTGTGTTTTTGTGTGTGTGTGTTTGTGTGTGTGTTTGGAGGATAGTTCTTCCACAGGATGGAAGAATGTACACCATAACTTTCTTTTCTTAGCTTGTTTTGGTCAGGCTCTCACTAGATGGCCACGACCGCAACAGAGACTCAGTTAAACAGTAGTGGAAGTTTTATGGACTCCAACTTCACATCCAAACAATAACATGGAGGTTATTTTTCACTGATATTTATGATCTTTTGTTTATAATCAACATGTTACAATGCTTCTCTTAATAGATAATTTGATAAAAGGAGGTTCAGCTTGACTTTTACATGGACAATTATGTCATAATAATGTCACATGATTTTAAATCAGTTTAGCATAAATCACTTTATAAATCGGTTTGTTACATAGCTCCTCTACAGGAAGTTGCAGGTAATACACAGATCAAAAGAAGCCCCAAACTTGATGTGCGTCTTTAAGTCCATGCAAAGCAGGTTTTTTTCCAGTTAGTTTTTTTCTCTATCTGTTTTTCTGTTTTCCTGTTGATGAGCTTTCCTCCTGCCATTAAAAACCTCTTACCTCTTGATTTGATTCTAATTTATGTAATTATGTTGTGCTTCTGATTTGGAAAATCTAGATTTTTTTTCCCTCTAGATTTGAAAAGCACGGAGCTGATTGTTTCTTTGCTTTGTCTGCATTTGGCTAATTGTCCCTCTCTCTCCTGTGTGCAGGACCGCAAGCTGTCCAAATCGGAACGCCAGCGATTCAAAGAGGAAGCCGGGATGTTAAAAGGTCTCCAGCATCCCAACATCGTCCGCTTCTATGACTCCTGGGAAGGTCCCTGCAAAGGAAAGAAATGCATTGTTCTCGTCACTGAGCTCATGACATCTGGCACATTAAAAACGTGAGTACATGAGAAATGTAAGGAATTATGAATAGATGCATTGTATGTCTTTATTGTATTGTTTTTACCACCAATGCCTAAGCTTCTACATGTAATTTGGATACTAGGATCAGATGCATGATCTTCTTTCCCTTCAAACCAATAAGCCCATAAATTCTGTGTTTTCACATGTTCAAATGGCCTTTCACAGCAGCGTTTTCAGCACCTCTCATCCTAGCTGGATTTCAGTGCTAATTACAGCTGTAAGGGGGCATCTTGTGAGTGTCTGACTCATTACATGTAAAGGATCTGTTGTGTTTATTGCACAGTATTCATGTAACAGCTTGTTTTGTATGGTACTTACATGACCCTAAACAGTGTTATGACGCAGCCATCAAACTAAATCCAAAAGAAAGTGTGTTTAACTGCTTCTCATCCTGTTTTAGACACAGCTGCAAATGATAAGCTCATAAATCACGTGGAAACCTTGACAAAATTTACAGGGATTGTTTGGATGAAAGCGCCACTGGTGGCTGTCAGTCCCTCGCCTCAGTCTCTGCCTTTACCCCCCCCCCCCCTGAAAATTCCCCCGTGGAGAATTGATGCATCGAATGAGTGCCAGTGTCTCTGCTGTTTAGAATAGACGCAGGTCTGTGAATGTCAGCACGATTGTTGAGCTCCTGCTACAATAAAAGGCTGAACATGGGGTGAGCGGCGCGCAGCCTGCGCCACGCAGTGCATCGTGGGACAGTGTCGACCCACCTGCCAGCTGCCGCTTCTGCTGCAGATTCCTCTCATTCCTGACATCATATCTCGACGCTGGGGGTAGCAGAAGACAGATGGATGACTGAAGTCATAGTTATGTACAGTTGGTGAATGGAGCAAGTCAGAAAGGCAGAGCCTGAGAGATGCATCAGATCATCAGTTGAATAGACTAAAAATGTCATTTAAAAGCAGCAAAGTGGATAAACAAAGCACTGACCCACCTGTAACCACAGAGGCACAAATAATTCAGCAGCACAATACTATCCAGGACAGTACCGCCCTCTACTGGAGGACTCAAAAAAGCTTCATACACTGTATTTGTAAACCAGAGCAAAGGCTGGATCTCTGCTGCAGTCTGGATATATAATCATAAGGTTTAATAAAGTTTAATCAACAACATCAACTAAGAAAGTTTTAAATATTTTATTTTATCTATTGTTTTGATAAATAAGGAAGGTGATAATCAACATTTAGGAAGCCCTCTTTTAAGATGCTAGATTAATAAGTTGCAATTATATTCATTACAAAGTAATTACTTTACAGGATTAACATACGATCATGGCTGATTTACCCTTTGAATGAATGACATTTGCAGAAATCTGTACTTTATACACACGTTTGTTTTTGCACACGCACACACAATGCATGCAAGTCTACTTGCGAACAGGATGAAGGCTGCACAGGCGTTTGGCAGCCGTCCAGGTGAATACTCAGAAAGGAGAGGTGCTGGTGTATGCTGAGGCGGTGGAAAAAGAGATGACAAGAGGGGGGACTGATAGGGAGGGAGCAAGATGGTGAAGATGGAAACACTGACGACCAGCATGGGTTCGGTGTGTAAAGGGGTCCTTATCAGTGTGTTATGTGTGTGTGTGAAAAAGAGCCATATTTGCTTTGTTGAGTAAATACATGAGTATAAATGCTTTTCTGCCATATCATACACAATAGCAAGTGTGTTAAATAGATTGTATATGTATAATATTCCCTTCCCTTGTGCTGAAATGGGAGCATCGTTGAACAGTTGTGTGTGTGGGAGACACTTTTGTGCAGCGTCACTCCAGCGCTGCATGCCACAGGGTTTAACTTGTCTGTCAGCACTGTTCTGACTTCAGAACCGGCGAGAAAGAAAGCAGAGGAGACAGGCGAGGAAGAGGAGGGTGCAGAGGGGGACATGAAAAGATACGAGGTGTGCTGCTCTTTAAGAGATATGTGAGAGTAAGAAACGGAGTGAGGAAGAGGATGGAAAATGTTTTAAACCATTTAAATTTCCCCAAAAAGATTATTTTTCCCTGCGTTAACATGCTCTGTTAGCTGAAAGCAAACTTTGGGTGGATACCCATACTTCAAGAAATATTTTGGGCTTTAGTATACATTATATTTTATTGCATAGTTGTTTGTGTTGAATTAATAAATAGATTCCTACTCTAACTCTGTTTTTAGTGCTGTCAAATGGAAATGCATTCCTATGCCTGGCTGGATGTTTTCAGTGCTGTAATTTACACCTTTGCAGCTCTTTAACTCAACAGTGTAGATGGAGGTTGAAGCAGGCTGGTCTGTGATGCTCTCTCTGAGCGGTTTCTTATCAGTTAAGACACATTTGCAGTTGTTGCATTATTAAAGCAGCCGGTGACAGTCGGGAGCTATCAGTGATGCCAGGCCTCGGAGTAGGAAAACTAGGGGTGAGTCACCGGTCAGCCGGTGGTTCGGTCAGGCGCCAGGGGCAGATTTAGCCTGAGCTTGGATATTGAATTAAATGCAAAAGATAGATCAAAGATAAGCTCAGCTTTAGAAATTGGAATCAAACTACTTTAACAAATAACATCTGTGTAAATCAATTTATTTTGAATGCTGTGAAAAAGGTGATAAGTCTGAATTTTCTTTATTTGGAAGATCAGATGACTGAAGAGTGTACCCTGCTTCCCATGTATCACAGGGCTTTAATCAGTCCACAACTGATCAAAGAAACACTCGATTTAAACACAAAATGTAAAATAGCTAATCAAAACATGAAGTGTTCAGTCTGGAAACACAGCAGCACGCTGTCACGCTGCTAACTAACATCAGTCTGTCTTACACTAACATCTCTGTAGCGCTCTGCTTGTATTCCTGCAGCGTTTCCTCCCACATTCCAAAGTCATGCAAACCAGGTGGACTGACTCTTGATCACCCGCAGGTGTGGATCTGTGCTTTAAGACCGGGCTGCCAACCCGTCAAAGGGTGTTTTCCTGCTCTCCACCCAGCATATACTGGGAAAGGCTCCAGTCTCTCATAACCCCGATCAGGAATAAGTGGGCAGAGACCAGAGATGACTGTTCTAAATTACTTCAAGATTCAAAATGAAACAATCCCTGCTATTAAATGATGCTTTGGTGCTTTCAATCTGGGCAGAAGTGTTAAGAATAAGTGGTGTGGGAATGGCAAGGCTGCTTGATGATATACAAATAATGTTTATTGTAAGATTTGTCTGCACCACACCAAAGCATTTCATATGATGTGCATCAGTATGGCTGGAAGCGTGTAAACATTTGACATTCGCTTTAGATTGTGGTGGGATTTGTTTAAATGTAGTCGTGTGATCGTTCCTATAAATGCTGTTGGCTTCTGTGCATGTTGTGCAGAATGAAAACTGAGCATCTGCGTGTTTGTTGCTGGCTTTAAATGTGTCTATGTTAAATGTGCGACGGCCTCTTAGATCTTGTATGCACATTAATGTCTCTTGGAGTATTTCTGAAGATAATAACACAATGGTTATGCAAGCTTTAGATTTAAAGTGTTCCACTGTTTACATTGTCTGCTTCTTCCAGGCTTTGATTTAGAATAATGAATAATTCCATGGAGAGTTGTCTGTGTTGAGTGAGTTATATTGTGTAGAAAAATATGTGGAAAGCAGTTCAAAGTTTTCATCGGTGTAGCCTCTAACCCATTGCTCTAACCTCAGTAGATGTTTGTTTTTGTGGGAGTTTGTTTAGCTGGAAGCCACAGAGAGACATTAAGATGGGACGCACGTTGGCAGGCACAGTGATTCGGACAAAGGGCACTTAAATGCACCATCTCCTAAAATAGAATTAAAAAAAGAAGCTGAGCTCATCACTTAAACACAACTCATTCCTCGTATCCTGTGGTTGTTCATGTTTTTCAGTTTGTTGTCCTTCAGGTGCTCCTGATGATTCTGAGTCTGAAATATATTTGGTTTGAATTTTCTTTACAGGTGTTGCAGCTGTTTGTCTTTTTTTCCTTTTTTGGAAAAGAAAATTTACTTTTTTGTTTGGGTTTGATACAAAAGTTTTTTTTTTCCCCGATTTAAAAAAAACAACCTTTATTTCCCTTTTCTTTTCTTCACTCTCTCCTTATTTCTTCTATTCTTTTGCCCCCATGGTCAAGTCTAATATTGTGTAATTCTGCAAAAAAAAAAAAAAAAAGAATGCTGATATGGTATAAAATTTAAGAAAAGATGGAAATAACTAAGTTGAAAACTATTTAATGCCTGATGTATCTGAGAAGAGTTGAATCTTATTCTTACAATGTGTTTTAAAAAAAAAGGTTTGGACGGAAATGGGTTTACCACCGTGTTGCATCACTTCTTTTATTCACGTCTTCTGTACAGCTTTGAGAACTGAGCAGACCAAGTTCAGCAATTTTAAACGTTTTCTGATTCTAATTCCCTCTTGTCTCGTGTCAGCAAATGACCTCATGTGCGATGTCTTTGTTTTACAGTTACTTGAAGCGGTTCAAGGTGATGAAAATCAAGGTTTTGCGTTCGTGGTGCCGACAGATCCTCAAAGGTCTTCACTTCCTGCACACCCGAGCCCCGCCCATCATTCATAGAGACCTGAAATGCGACAACATCTTCATCACGGGGCCCACAGGCTCTGTGAAGATAGGAGATCTGGGACTGGCCACGCTAAAGAGGGCGTCTTTTGCCAAGAGTGTCATAGGTAAGGAAAACACATTTATTTATACATAAAGCCAATATAATCAATTAGAATTTGCTGAAGCAATAACCACTTTACATTCTGTGCACTCCTTGCACGCCTACTTTATGTTCATTTTACTGCTTCTAACATGTTCCACATGAGAACTTTTAGGTTATTTTCTTACCAACTCATTTTCTTGTACACAAAGCATGTGAATGTGCATATTTGCATTCACTTGAGGCAGTTTCTTACTTCATGTCTTTCTGCTGTCTAACACATTTATTTGATGTAAGATGCAACAAAGCCAGTGTTTTTCCCCCAATCTTGAAGATCTAAGCTCAAAGACCAACGTACAAATACCTTTTTTCCCTATTTATTTTATTATTTTTACAGGTACCCCTGAGTTCATGGCTCCAGAGATGTATGAAGAGAAGTACGATGAATCTGTAGATGTCTACGCCTTTGGGATGTGTATGCTGGAGATGGCTACCTCAGAGTATCCCTACTCTGAATGTCAAAACGCTGCCCAGATCTACAGACGAGTTACAAGTGTAAGTGCCAGCAAAACTTCTTCTGAGCACCTCCCCTGAGATTCTTGTTCCATTCATGAGTCGCAGCTGACAGCCTCCTTTTTGTTTTTTCCGTCTCTAATCTCCATCCTCTCTGCCAGCCCCCCCACAGTTGTTTACTGACAGTATTAATAAGTTTGGCATGAGCTGCAGGAGATGCAGTCATATGATGCTGTTTTTTTGCTCTGATTAGTGTCTTTCGCTTATGCCTTTTCAGATTTTGTCTCGATCGGTCTTGCAAAAACAAGAAAATAAAAAAAAAAGGGAGAAAAACCGCTCAAACCAAGTCTTGTTAGCATTTTTTTCTCCACCTGTAGAGAGCAATATGGAGCCAGTTTGATCATATCAGGCTAAAATAGTTATCGTTTTGCCTCATTTAGACAGCAGTTTGCTCTGATAACTATGAGGAGAAAAAACACGAGACACACAGAAATGCAATCAGGCTTCGATCAGATCTTCAAGCCTCTGAGTGCTGCTGAGACCATCAGACACACAGATGCAGGCAGATGAGCCATTTCCCTGATTTCCTGTTAGCCTGACTTTAACTCTGGAGAATGGCAGCGATGGTTTAATGGACCAGAGGAATTTACAAGAAATCTCCTTTTCTCATTTTGCCTCTGTACCCTCCTTTAGTGTCATTAGCCCTCATTCCTCTCTGCATCTCTCTCTTATGACGTCTTTTATGTCTGTCGTCTGTATTGCTTTATTCGATATATCAAATGACTTTAATGTTACCATGGCATCAGCGCAAAAAGAAAAAGAAAATGGCCAAATGGATCAATCTCAAGTCAGATATGACTTGAAAGATTTTAAACTTTAGAATTGAATTGTTTCTTTCCACTCATAATGGAAGTGTTGGATTGTATATACTTTTCTAAAACCAGATATGCTCATTTATTTATTTTCTTTAATATAATTTACAGTAAACATAACATTTCTGGTTCGATAGAACATAAAGACACTTATGGTTATGGGTTTTGTTCTCACATTATACACATATATGTGGTCTCTCTGATGTTTGTTGTAGCTCAATTTTCATTTCCGTGAAAAAAAATAAATAAATAAGATTTAATCTTTAAAGTGCCAATCCAGACTATTTTACTGGTGCTTTAAAAATGAATGGATTTACGGATGACTCTGATTCGCTCAATTTCAATGTTTCATGAGTGGATTCCATTCAGACTGTATATTTTTATATGTCTGGCACTCATTCCTTTACCATCCCATTAAGTGCCTCTCACTCAAACTGGGCTTGATCAAACCATATCAGATTATCGCTGTGGCCTCAGCCCTTGGGGTCGTCGTGCTGTTTCTGTGCATGTGTTTGTACTTTAACTAATTATCAGGGTGATCTCATGCACTGGAAGCAACACAGCATTTTGGAAAACACATGGTGAAAAAGTCCAACTTCAGTTTTCTGTGTGACAGCCCCAGGGTGCCCCAGTCACCTGCTTCTTTCATTTTGCTGCCTATTATCCATCCAGCCAGGTTTCCACCCCTTATTTCTCCTTCTGTCTGTCCTCGCTGAGTTAGATAATCTCTAATACTGTAGCTTTTATTTGTAACATTAGGAAATAAACTAGATTTACTGCTTCTTCTTTTTTGATCAACTGTTTACTGCGGATGAATTGCTCCACTTATCACAATAATTAACTTTTACTATCAGAGATCACTTAACTCCTGCAAATCTACCCTGTGACTAAGAGCTTTTTTTCTAATTTGGAACTTCTGGAACATGCTCAGATATTTTCCTTCAATCTAAGTCATCTTCCCTGATATCTGACATGCCAGTTTCACCAGCTTCTTTGTTTTAACCTGTGCAAGCTTTGTGCAGGTTTCCATCATTGGTCGGGAGCATTGCTGCACAGACTGCTGTTTTCCTGAAGCCACTTGTCTTGTTTAAATGAAAATCTTCTCTGTGGTCTGAGATCCTGAGTGCTTAGATAAATATTTCCACTTTGGATTGCTTTATAGTTTTCTCCATTCTGCTCTAGTCTAGTTCTTTTTCCATCAAATGATGCTACCATCACCCTGTTTGACTGCAGTGATGGTATGAATGAGATGATATTTCATGCTGTTGAGGACAGCTGATGAAAATTCACTCATTCTTTTATCAGATCATCAAATTCTGCTTCTCGTGATCCGAGAGTCATCCAGGTGCCTTTTTAGACAGATTCTCCGCAGGCTGTCATGCTCCTGTTAGTGAGGAATGACTTTAAACCAAAAAATCTCTTGGGTCTTTCTAACTAACCACCCCCCCCCCCCAGTTTGTAAAGATTTTTTTACATCCTTCTCAGCTGTGTGACAAAATCCTGTTTCACAGGTTAATGAGCAATTCCTTCTACCTCCAGCCTTGTTTTTCACTCTGACATTCACCATCAGCTGTGAGGCCCCATAAGCACATGCGGACCCCTCTTAATTGTAGCTAATGAATCCCATTAGGTACAAGTGGACTCCAGTCAAGCTGCAGAAACTTCACAGGCACCGCAGATGGAAAACTCCAAAACTCAGTTGCAAACAAATGCTGTATGCATAGAAACCTAAAAGGGCGTGAAATCTTTCCATGGACTCTGTTTCCTAAATGGTTGCTGTTGTTTCTAAATAGAACTGTACTCATGAGTGCAGCTTTCTAACAGCTTTAGATATCCAGGCAGAACCAGAAAGGGTTTTTCATGTAATTGTTTCCTTTCTTGTCTTTCTAAAAATCAATCTGGATAAAATATAGACATCACAAACAGTGTTGTTGATGTGATTCATAGCTTCTCTCCCTCTGGAACATTCCTAACTCCCCAATTTGCCTTGTTTAACTAAAATCTAGGCTTCTCTCCATCCCTCCCTTCTTCTGTCGGACTTAATGCCATTACATCCTCCATCAGCCCTAACTTTGTTTGGCCCTGGAATCTCAGTCTGCATATGTGTGTGTATGTGTGTGTGTGCCACTGAGAGATAGAGGTAGTTATATAATGGTACACTGGTGGGGCAGCAGGAGAGAAACATGCCTAGAAAGAAAAGGAAGGAAAGGAAGAGCAGAAGGAAATGGTCATTTGTTGGCTTGTAGGTGATCAACAGCCGGTCAGTTAGTCAACCACTTTTGCTGACAATTTTCTTTTCCATTTTCCCAAGTACTCTGTAGGTAAGTCACTATTTAACAAATTTGATGAAAACAGTTAAAATTTTCCTATTTGAAAATGAATTTTTCTTGTGCTTTCTTAAGGATTTACTCTTTATTGCTCCATCTTTAGATCAACTTTGTGATCTAGTGTGCACTTTTCTATCCGGTCGTGCGGTTTTTGTTTTATTTAACAAGCGGAAATCCATTTGAGGTCAAATTTCATCTGCTTTAATTCCTTGTTTATTATTTCATCAACTTGTCATACGTTTTTAATAAATGTACGTCAGGTGGGCTCAGCTCAACTAGGAGATCTGGGACGGAAAAAGCAAAAACCAGATGATGTGAAGCGACACATGATATGGGTTGTAGCGTAGCATCTTTTACAGGCAAACAGTGGAAAGGAAGTTGGATTTTGTGTGAATATCATATACATTTAATTCCTCTTGTTTTGTTTTTCTTTGCTTTAGTCTGTTATAGTCCTGACTTATTTATAGTGCCACAACATAGTCATTCCAGTCATTCAGAAGCCTTCTAGCAAACAGTTATGTAGAAATAAGATGAGCCATATGAACTTATTCCCCTTTCATGTTGCTCTGCCATGCTTAATATGTTTTATCTGCTAAATACTGTAAACATAGTTTATGTAGTCTTTTTTTATTCAGTTGTAGCTTTTTCAGCAGTGGGACATTTCCAGTGTTTATTATCATTTGGCTTCAGAATCTTCAATTGCTGCCAAAGGTCTTAGTGCGTTTCTGCTGATTTTATTTTTTTTTAATTCATGTTATCCCTCAAAATGTGCTCTTGTGTTTTTAATTGACTCTGAAAGGGTGGGATTCATTCTTTACTCCTTCAAATGGGTTTATTTGGAATTTGACCCTGGGTTAAACTATCCACACACATTCTTTGACACCTCAGGTCCTCTGATGATTATATGTTTATCCTGAACGCTTAATACGGTTTAAGTTAATTTGGGTTTAGTTATCCTGCAGTGATCATTTTTGGGAGTTTTCCTCTCCTTTCCGTTTCGTCTTTAACGAAATAAAAAGAAGTATTTAGGTCATCTGGCAAAAACAACATTGAGTACAGAGAAGAACCAGTGGAATAAATGAACATCTGAAGCTTAATTAAGTACTTTAATACAGATCAGGTGTAGATATGTGCATAAACTAGTTTAGATTTTGTGGTAAATTTTCTCTATGCATGAATGGGAGAAGTTTTCTGCCTTATGTTGATGTGTGTCTCTGAAAGCTTCATTGCCTTCACTGCTCTTTTATTTTGCTTGTGCAGGGAGTGAAGCCTGCCAGTTTTGACAAGGTAGCCATTCCTGAGGTGAAGGAAATTATAGAGGGCTGCATTAGAACAAACAAAGATGAGAGGTGAGTCACAAAAACCCCAAACTGTCAACTCTAAATATGGATTTGTTTTGTTACCATATGATTTGGGGAGTTTGGATTTCCAGGTGGTCTGTTTTCATGTTTTATTTCTTCTGTAATGTTAATGGTTTTCCAGCGTTGATAAAACATCCAGTAATGCGTGAAAGCTACTTTGTGTTAAATGTCTTTCTGCATGGGCTGAGAGATTGAAGCGGTAAATCCTCCTTTCTCTAAATTCTGATCCACCTCACAGCTTCTGTGGTTAGAAAGAAGAAGTGCTCTGTTCCCTCTGCCTATGCTTTGGGTCTGCCAGCACATTCGTCGTGACCTCATGTCAGCTGCTTTACAGACTTAACCAAAGCAACTTTTATTCTTCTATTTTTTCCCTTTCTTCTCATTTTGTCCCAACCTAGTTGCCCTACCTCGACTTTTTGACATCATTTGAACACGTTGAGATCCCAGCAAATGAATGTCTGTTCTGTTGGCTTACAAAGTGGTGTTTTAAACAGTTTGGCATCAAGCAGTATAAAGAAGCCAATCCACTTC
>JBBBVU010000025.1:15345743-15374839 GCA_037177055.1 Atherinosoma microstoma
CGAGGACCCCTTTTCATGCATAAATCCTCTTCCGGTGTTTGGTGTGGGGTGCAATTGGGTTCGCGGAACAGGGGGTCCGCGCTCCCCCCCCCCCCCCCCCCCAGCATACTGCAGAGCAGTAACCCTTAAACACATGAGTTGAATTAGTTTAAGGCCACCTGAAAAGAAGCTGCTAATGGAGAGTTGGATCCGCATTAGATCAGGCGGTCTGATGATCTCTGCTTCTTATCAGACTTCCGGAGAGCAGCCCCCTCCCTGACTCAGTCAGATTCTGACTGGGATAATCATTCAGTTTGTGGGCTGATTAATGGAATAACTCAATCACGGCTTTGGCTTCTTTTGAGAGGCTGTTTTTGAAGAAACAGAGAATTTCTCAGGCTTATTACACAATCGAGAGTTGTTCCTTGAGTCAGTGTTGTTAACTTATTACTTAACAAATCATTTAAATGATTGCTATTTATTCTTATGTAATGTTTTCAATTTCTGTTGATGTTTGATGGGGGTTTTTTCTATTTCTTTTGTAAATTTATCTTAAGGTGGTCTCATGTACATTTTCTGCATTAAGACTTGTGTTAATTTCTCTGTGTTTTTATGTTATGTTGTTTGAATTTTATATAGGAGGATGATGTAGAACATGTAAAGGATTTATTTCGATGAGAATTTTGCTGTTGGTAAAATAACTCTGATACTCTGCCTCTGACCTGAACTGATTCAGAAGCAGATTATCATGTTGGTGAATTTCTTCTTTTTGTAATTTTGGATGTAATGTCAACTATCAGATTGAAATAAGAAACTGTTATCATTGATTTTTTTTTTTTTTTTTTTTTTTTTGTGCATCAGTTAATCTGAGTTTCCCCTTGTTCTTCATGTTACTCTTATGTTATGTTTAAGAATTTTTGTTTTTAATTTCTTTGTTTTTCATGTCGGTTCCACCCTCTTCCACCTCCTCTCCCTGGCCTGCAGCCCGTATCACCCTGCCGTCGAAGTCGTAGCATGTCTTTTTGCGTCCCCCCCTCCTCCTACTCCTTCTCTCACACTCCTCCGTCCCTGGCCGTTCCTCCGAAAAAGCCGGCCACACCTCCTCCAGACCTGTCCTCCTACACCTCCACCTCTACCGCCTCACCCTGCACACCTCTCGCAGCTGAGAGGGACACTTTTGCTGGCCGCCTCTCCAAGGCCCTGGAGACGGTCCTACCCCTTCACTCAGCCTCTTCTCAGCCCAGGGCCAGGCAGCGGAGGGCCAGCCTACCTGCCCTGTTCTCAACCCCTGTAGGTTCACAAACATAATCCCTGTGGTGGTGAGAACCAAAGAGGGAAGAGAGAGAAAAAGATGAACATTGGCCACATTGACCTTTGAAATATAATAAAATGAAAATGCTTTAAAGAAGAATGCACTGTCATTCACATGTGGAAACAGAAATGACTATCGTTAATTAACATAAAGATTAAATGTTTTCTTGGTAACAGTTCATGTAATGTAGAAAGGTTAAGCCTTTTATAAAAGGCAGACATTTCACTGGCTGGGCAAATACAACAGCTTGAAAAATCTCATGGCCCATCTTTAAATGGTATCTCTACCATGATTAGTCGAGTTCACATCATTATTTGCTCCAGTAAGTTTACCTGGTGTAACTGGCCCTGGGGACCCCCTGCCTTGCATTATTTAAATAAACCCCTGCTCCAACACACCTAACTCAAATGAATTGATCACCTCGGGAGATGAAGCTCTACTGAAGCTTGATAATGTCCCCCAGGATTAGATCTGGTGTGTTAAAGCAGAGAAAGCTCCAAAACATGCAAAACAAGAAGTCCTCAGAACCTAGACTGGAAAACCAGAGGTCCTTGTGTTCATTATTCAGACTCATCAATCTCTTTAACTCTCTCTCCCTCTAGAAGGCCATCGTTTGTTCTTATTAAATACAAAGTGTCATGAGCCATAACCATGGTCTATGATACCAGAATCTAATAAAAATGTGCATCTGCTATCAGGAAAGGTTTTCAGACTATGAATTAAACAAACGTTGCTGTAGTTACACAGTTAAAGTTAGTGTACAAATCCATGAGATAACACCTGCTTATTCTACATGTCGCCTTGAATTAATTAAATGTATATTTAGCAGCATTTCCACTGCAGGAACCTTTTCCAAGAACATTTTTAAGGGAGTTTTTTTCCTCAGCCCCGTCTGTTTTGACCGCAGAATCCAGGGGCTAAAAAGAGTTCTGGGGGTGAAATTATAGCACCAAAAAGAGCCCCTGAAGTGAGGTAGTACTTTCTTTTTACGGTTTGTAACGACAACATTCAGACTTGTACTTAAATTGCTCTGATTTAACTTGACTTTCCTAAAAGTTTTCGTGTCTTTACTAATAAACAAAAGCAAACCCTTCGAAATGTGAAATATTGACAGTTGTTTAGTTAATATAGCTGAGGAGCTCTTCCATGTCTGAACTGTGTCCACAGGAAGCAGCAGAGACTGCTCGGTCGTGATGAAGATATGATTTAGAACGCGTTCTGGGATTGATTTACAGGAGCTATGTTCTAAGACGAATCAAAAATATCCATAACCCCACAGAAATGTGTAACATTTACTGATGAGTTAATGCAGCTGAAACGGACTTCCTGATTTTACAGGCGGCTCTAGATACAGTAAGTGAGGCATCGTCGCCTCTGCCTCAGACCACAGAGGCAGCAGAAGTGGTGATAAGAAAGATATAATTTAGAGCAGTAAAATGTTAATCTTGGGTTGTTTCACAGCAGTTACATTTAAAAAAAATGCCTCAAAACCCATAAAGTGCTCACCATAGAGCGATTTTGAGTTAATATGGCTGCAGTGGACTTCCTGGTTTTAACTTCCATCTAGGCTCACTAGACTCTGGAAAACGCTGTTGAGGTGGAGCGACGTACTTTAATTAGCCTAATCTACCCTGAACCTCACATCTCAGTGGAAATGCATCAGAGCCAGGGCTGAAATTATATTGAGCTCCAGGAAAAAACAACTCTGAGTGATGTTAAATTAGATGCACCTATAAGTTCTCAGTTTTCCACTACTCTTTAAACATTGATTTAAAGTTGCAGACTATCAAAAACCTGTTTTGCAAATTTGCAATTTTGCAGGATTCAATAATCAATAAGACAAATCAATAAGAGATTTTTCCTGATTGAAGATGCATCTGGATATTACCATGCTGAATACCAGTGTTTGGCTTTTCTTCTCTCCGTCGTATCCACCTGTGAGCTTGTCAATCTCTCCTTTTCTGTCTGGTCTTTGTGTAGTCTGCCTGTCTTTGCCCTGCGGATGTACCAGTGTATCACTTTACCCATCTGTTGTAATCCGCTTTATATCTCTTCCTTACCTGTTGGTTTCATCACTTTGCTATACAGCTTTTAAGTACATTCTGTTCCTTCCTAATCATGCACTTTGCTACCAGTTTGGAGGATTAATAGACTCCCTTTTTCTCTTGGTTTTGAATGATTTATTTTTTGTTTTTATTTGTCGCCATTTCATGTGGGCCTTTGCCGTGGCTCTCTCAGTCATTAAACCCATTGTATCTCATTGTCGCAGCAGCTTTCAGTGCCACACCTCTTCAGCGGAGGAGCAAGCTCAGGCGGAGGAGGCACAGGAGGGAGCATCCCTCTCTCAACTGTCCCAGACCCCCCAACCATTTTCTTCCCTTCCATCCCTGAGCGCCCCATTTCCTTCTCACCTCCTCCCACTGGGCCTCCAAAGGCGTACAACACACAGAGACGCAAGAGCACCTCCATTCTCGAGGCGCACACCCGACACTTTCAGCCTGCCTACCCTCGCTATGGGAGCAGCCTCCACCCCTTTTCTGGGATGGAAGCTGTTGAGACTCCGCCCCTTTATATGGTCAATCCTGGTTTTGCCGCTGCTGCTCAAAGATTTGGTGTTGGGGAACCTCTCCATTTCCCAGGACAGTCTGACCCAAGTATGTATAGCTTTAAAGATATGAGAGCAGAACACGAGGAAGCAGTGAGGAGATTAAGTCTGAATCAAGCTGCCCTTTTGGACCATTATGAAGCAATGGCATATGGAGGCTATCAAATGACTGCACACCAGCTTGGCCACTTGAGTTTTCATCAGAGGCAGGCAGCAGCTGCAGCTGCTAGTTTAGCCTTTGATCCTGGTCCTCCTTCTCAACCAGGGTTCTTACATCCACACCTCATACAAAGAATGAGCGCACACAGCCCAGTACCTCCACCTTTACCCCCCATGAGTGCATCGTCAGGTGGTTCCATCTGCTCTTCGTCATCCGAGGGATGCTATCCGCCACAGCATGCATCCTCGTCATCCTTCCCTATTTCTGCACCTCCAGTAATGGCTGATGCCCCTCCATCTGCTGGAAGTGTTTTTGAATTTCATTTAGCAGCAGCGGCTGCGGCTGCAGCTGCCGCTGGAGACCCAAATCTCCTGGCATCCAGACTTTACAGAGCCCGAAGGAGCTCCATGGACCTCCCTCTAGAGGACAGCTCTGGAACCGGATCTGGCGGCTCAGGAACATACAATCGCCTCCAGCCGGTGACGGAGGAACTGCACACATACATCAGCCCGGAGCTTCCGTTACCTCCCGGAAGCCTTTTCCTTCATCACATCGGTGTAAACGCGAAGGACAGAAGCCCGGATCCATCCAGTGACTCTCTGGCTTCCTCTGATGCAGGAGAGTTCCAGTCGCCGCCTCCCCCACCTCTCCTCCCTTCCTATGATTCCTCTGCAGCCCAGTCTATCCCTCGCTCGTCCTCGTCTATACACTATGATTCATCAGGGGGAATGCTTCACATGGATCCCCAGGGACATCCACCTTCAGTGCAGAACTTCTTTCCCCCCACCCCGTCATCTGAACTCCCACTTGTGGGAGCACCATCAACTCAGCTGGAGTCGCTGATGCAGAGTGCCTGGGCTCGGCATGGAGGGGTGGTACCAGCCCAACCTGATATGACATACTACGAATCATTCCTGGCCATGCAGGCTGCAAACCCCCCTCTGGTACAGTTTAGACCTCAAACAGCCATAGATCTCTGGGTCAGTTACGAAATTAGATCACCATGGATGTTAATGATACTTTGAATTGGTTCTTTCTTGTTTTGGCTTTAAATTATCGATATCTCATACGTAGGGGGAAAATTTGGTAAACATTACCATAGATTTCTAACATCATACAGACAATTAAAACATAAACTGTTCTTGTCCCAGTAGGACAAAAATGGAAACTAATATCATCCATAGTTGCACAAATCATTTTAGGAGTAATTGAATTCAATTATATAAGTAATATGACCCAGAGGCAGTTATACCAATCCCTGTTGTTTTTATACCCTGCTGACCCAGGTCCCTCAGCTCATTTGTCATCTTGTAGCCATATTGTGATTTTAACCCCCTTTAGTCATATCAATCCCCACAGAGAGGGTCTCACAGTCTACCATCATAATCTCTCACAGTGTTTAATAACAGAGGAATTGCCTGTAGAAAAGTGTAATCAAGAGCGCGGCTTCAGTCACTGTTAGATTGGGGAAGACTTAATAGAGGAGGGCACGGCACGGATCACATCTGGGGACATTTAATCGGTGTCTTTATTGTTGGACAAACAGGTGGTAGTCTTTGAGACACTCTCCAGTGTATAAGCTTTAAGAACAAACAGTCTAAGCCCCCTCCTTTATGTATTTATGTTGTGTATTTGATTTATTTTCTCAATGTAAGTAAGTAACATTTTGTCTGTATGTTCATATATGAATGTATATGAGAAATGTGTGTTTGTATCGGTATACTGTTTCTATGGTATACTGGAATTTTGCTCATACAAATCCAAGGTCAAATTGATGATCAAAATGTTAATTACACTCTTAGAAACTCCATTAAAACTTAGATGTAAACCGGATTAATTTAACAGCCATCTCCACACAGGCGTGGAATGCCATAAAGTATTATAGATCAGCAAGACTTTGTTGATTTGTATGGTCAAACACACAGAAACATACAACAAAACTGAGAGGGCTTAGACAAAGCAAGCAGCGTAACCTTGTACAGAGCATTCATATGTATGTTTTATAAGTTCTTTCTGTTGTTTTACTTTGTACATGTCAAAGAGCTTGGATTCAAAGCATATCCTTATTGTTTAGTCATTTCCTGCCCAGACTTAAGAGCAACTTCACACACTGGGTTCAAAGATCACAGATGAACTCTATTAAACCCTTAGAACGCTGATGTTTTTACCATCTCTACTTTCTTCATTTCATTTACATTCAGCCTTTCTTTTAATTCCTTCTTTACAATCATGCTTTTGTTTCATATAATCTACCTGGTCTTTTCTTCGTTTCTGTCAGTTTTAATAATGAAATTTGTGTCCTGTGAGGTTTTTTGCCGTGTTTACGGTGCTGCCTGTACTGTTAGTAAAAGGTAGGTAGCAGTGTCCCGAGCAACGTGCTGTACCTGCATAAGCTTTCTTCACACTTGATGAGGGTGAGCTTCATGATGAGTACAGAGTTGCACTCAGCCTTCTAAGGGTTCAGCCAACAATGGGTTGGTCTTGATTGTCCGTATTAAGATGTGTTTTAGAATTCAGGAAGAAAAAGGAACACAGAGTCGTATCTGGAATAAGAATTAAACGTAAAGTTAATTTAGAAAGTATAACAATAGTCAGCAGAGGTGGGAGCCGGATAGATCATAGAGCAAAGAGTGCTTTGAACTCTAATTTAGCTGACTGTTTTATTATTCATTACCATTTCTCCAGCTTCTACTCTGAGCTACAGTATGTAACATCCTCTTATTATCACTGCCAATCACTTAGGGTTTTACCTGCATGTTTAAACAAAAACAAAACCCTACTTACACCCTGCCTAACCCCAGTACAGTGCCTGTTGTGTTACTGTATATGCATACAGCAGGTGTCAATGTGCATATATTTGTTTCTGGATGCATTAGAGTGTCTAAATGTCTGTGCATGGATGCATTCACAAGGAGAGAGTCCGCATTAAAAGCTGATCAGTAGAGAGCAGAAGTACCTTGTGTTTGCACTCATGCATATTTTTACGCTTGAAGCTGCCAACATGTTCTGATTGTTTGTTTATTTCTCTCTCTCTCCTTGCTCTCAATCTATTTTTTTTCCCTCCCTTCCATCCTCCATGGTTTTATATCCTGCCACATTGGATCTCTTCCTCTGTCTGTTTTTCTGTTTGTCTTCCTATAAATCTGTTTCTTAGCAGCAGGTGCAGGCCTCCACCCCTCAGCCAAGTTCAGGACCTCCTCTGGTGCCAGCCACCACCCAGCCAGCTCCTCCAGGAACTTCCCAACAAGTAAGAAACATTGAAACCCCCAAAGAGATAAAATGCAGAAACGGTTCAACCCTTTAGTTTTTGTGCATATTCAGTAATTCCTCTTACAGAGCTGACGCTGCAGCACAGTCGTAGTCTTTCTGAAGAAGTGTTTTCTGCTCACTGCACAAAACAACCCCAGAAGTAGTTGCGGCTCTAACCCGATTTAATCGTGCAAGAAATATAATAAGAGATGAAATGTTTCTTGTTAGAATGAGCTGGAATGAATCTGCAAATATGACCTAATTAGATTCAACATGAAAGGTATCATTGTGGTCACATCCTAATAAATTATTATGTGTTAGCACTCATTTCTCCCTCATTTATTTACTAATATCTTCCCTCTGAACATCTTTATCTCTGTGTGTGTTCTTCTCCTCCAGGTTGTATCATCCAGTCAGAGTAGTGCATCTCTTCAAAGCCCCACACACTCAGCTCTACCACAGACGCCTACACAGGTACTGAACTTTTAGCGTGAATTTTTCAATGCACCCAAACTAGCACTTTTTGCTAAGAGAAGCTGACTTGAATTTGGTGTTATGGTATTAACACAGGCATGCACACGCATTCAGTAAATATACTCACATCTGCATTATGTTTTGAGAGTGTTAATATCAAACAGCTGGAACCAGGAGAGCATGTTTTCAGAGAAAGCTGACAGTCATGAGCTAATAAACTCACACACATTGCAAGCCATGATGTATGTGTAATTAAGCAGTAGAGATTTAGATTTGGACACCAATAAAATAAATGTTCTTAGATTTCATGCTGGTGATGTTTATGTCCTGTGTTATTATAGCATGTTCTGCTCTGTTCCACTTTAAAGTCTTTATCAGCTCAATTGATTTCTTCTGTTTTTTGCTTTATTTTTTCTTTCCATTCTCTGGCTTACTCATGGGCATGCTGCCTGTGTTTACCACCGGGTTTGTTTCTGTGTTTTTCACTTGTTGCTTTTTTTGTTGTATCTGTGTGCATATGTAGATGTGTGATCTAAGTCCATCTCCCAGTATAGAACACCTTTACTTTTTGTACCATGCTGCCCAGCTAACTCTGTTCCAGGTACCATTGTGTTTTGCAGTGTACTGTATTTGTGTATGTGGGTCTTCTGTTATTGGGTGACTGTGTGTGAATGCATCCTGTTGCGTACTCTGATGTACATTTGAAAGTGAATGTGTTTCAGTGTGATTGTGGGTGAATCTATTTGATGCTGAACAGCATACATGCAAGATTATTCCCTTTTTGTATATACCAGCTGTCGTCTGTTGTCCGTCAGCATTTTACCCTTGTTTACCTGAGAAGCCACCTTATTAAAAGCATGTATTAAAGATACATAAACACATTTTATGTAAATGCAGATGGGTAATATTTCGAGGATCAAGAATGATAAACATCAGGATTTTAACATGGCAAACAGCAGATAAGACAGGATCTTGAAATGCTTATTTTATCAGAGGTACAAGTGCAAACAGTTTTTTGTTTTTTTTTTAACCTAAAAACCTAAATTAATTATTACTACATGAGTTGCCCCCTGCTGGCCATTAGGTAGAATGCAGGTTTAAGCCACATGCGTGGGCTTCATTTTTCTGACCAAAAGGCTTTGCCCAATCTCTCTCTCTCTCTCTCTCTCTGAAAAACTCTATGATGTTGACTAGGACTTGTTCCCAGTGACATTCTGACTCTTAAATCTTGAATTCTTGAGAGATGACGTGTAGGAAGAGGTTTGTGAACATTTGAGAAGCCCAGTAGCCTCCAGTAGTAAGAATGTTGCCCATCTACATTGTGAGAAGAAGTTGTTTGTTCCTCAAAAGTCTTAAAAGCCTTCCTGCACTTTGTCTTACGAGTTTTGTTTCGTGGTTGCATGGTTGAGTCATGTGTTTTCTGTCATCTTGTTCATGAATTTGTCGTTTAGTTTCAGAGCTTAAGATGTTGTCACTAATGGAGTCGATGCACGTATCAGTTGTCTTATGTTTTAAGTGTGTCACACAGTATCAAATGTGAATACATTTCAGTGAGCTGTAAGGCGCTTTCCCTTCAGTTCTTTGTTTTAACATCATATATCAGGGACGCCAGTTTTCTCCAGTTATATATGATGTAAAGATGGGCTTTAGCTCACTGTCTGAGGCGACTAAGGGAAGTCTTTCCCAGTATGCTTTATATTTGTCACTTCTGATCACTTGCTGGGTTTACCTACTTCCTCCTCCTCCCTGTGATGCTACTTCTGCCTTTTTCTCCCATTCTTCTCCCACTTATCTTCTGTCTTATCTACCCTCTTCTTTCTTTTCCCATCTCTTCTCTTCCTCCACTCGGACCTTCCCTCTTAGTCCAGTGCAACTCCGTCTACCTGTACCATTCCCTTGCCAACCCTCCCTTCTTCGTCGCCGTGTATTCCTGTCGCTGTACCGACAGCAGTCATGGCCTCCCCTCCCTCTCCTCTGCCAATCCCTGTTGGGGTGGTGCCTACAATTGTTTCCCCTCCTACTCCTCCTCTTCCTCCTGTTCCCACACCTGTGCCTCAGCCTTTGGCCACCGTGGTGCCAATCATCAGTGTAGTCACCGCCCCGCCTGATACTCCCATGGAAGCCCCTCCCAAGGTACTGGTTCTGATTTAAAAAAAAAACAAAAAAACATCAAGTGGATGTCATGTCCCTGTTCAGTGTTTCTTAGAATCAAATACTATGAAACTGAGTGAGTTGGTTCCAAAACTGTTTAAAACCATGATGGTCCTTCATTTAGGAATAATTCGAGCTGGTTTATAGGTGGTTAGTAAATGCTTGCATTTCTTGTGGAGTAGCTTTTAGGTCTTGGTGTATGGATATATAACTGAGCCGTAACTTTTGGAAAATATCTCCTGAGTTGTTGTTGGAGCAATTAAAACTTCACTAAGTACCAAACAGGGCTTTGATTGGTCTTAAAACACATTTTCTAATAATTGTTCAGCGGTTTGTTTTTGCAAAAGACAGCCTGAGTTAAACTGTGGTAATTCAGAGCTTTTTTTATGTATGTTATATTTATTTTTTTGTAAAGTCATCATTTCTGTACTAAGACAAAGTGAGAGAGATGCATTGGGATTTCTTTTCTTTGTAGTACCGGCCTTTTTTTTGCTTATTTTGTTCCATATTCTTGTTTTTGTTGAGATTTGGCTCAGCTCTGGGTTTTATTCCACATTAGAGGTCGACCAATTAATCGGCATGGACGATAAATCGGCACAAATAGGATGTTTTCATACTATCGGTATCGGTGGAACTTGGCTCCGATAGTGGCCGATGGCTGCAGTTTTTTTCCAAACCACTTCTTAAACTAAACTGCTTCTTCCCTGTCCTGCTCTCTGGTCACTGAGGGGCAGGGCTGCTCTTCACACAGGGAGAGAGCATGAGGGAGAGAGAGACATGTAATAACATATAGCTAAAGTGTGATATCGGCCGATTAATCGGCTATCGGCTTTTTCCTGCTCCAAGCTATCGTTATTATATCGGCCTTTAAAAATCTACTATCGGTCGACCTCTATTCTACATACAGTATATTCTTTCTGAACATAACAGAATCTTTGAATCTAGTTGGTTTTGTCCTCTTCTTTTGCAAGATTTAGCTTCTTTTTTCTTTTTTTAAGATTCCTTGCTGCATTTTCTATCCTCACATTGTGCTTGTGGTGATATCCACTGTGCTTGTCATGTGCATTTTTAGAACTTTGTGTCTGTGTTTCAGTCGGCCCCACAGTCCTCAGAGCTGTCTCAGTCACAGCTACAGCTGCCTCAAGTTCTCTCATCTATAGAGAGGTAATTTATGCAAGCATAAGCACTCTCACACACCCCTAAACTGATGTCAGACTCTTAAAATACAATCTAATGTTCCTGATCACACTTTAAAGTTTTAACGCTTTCTTTTACTCTGTGCATTTACATATTTGACTCTTCCTTTGTACCTTAGTGGCCACTCAGAGACCTCAGGCCTGAGTGACGGCAATGAAGGAGGAGGCGGTCGCCACGAAGGCCGGTCCACCAAGCGACATCAGAGACGTTCCGTACGCAGCCGATCGCGCAATGAGAAGACTTCCAAGGCGAAACTCAATGTTCTCAATGTAATAACACATCATTTTAGCCAGCATGAATCCGGAGTTATATTGCAATGATAATAATTCACTTTTCCTTTTTCTGTTTGTAATTATATTTTCTTTCTTGCCCATTTTCTATATTTGTTGCATGTTTGCATGTAGATCTCCAACCTTGGAGACAGGGTAGCCGAGTGTCAGCTGGAGACTCACAACAGGAAGATGGTGACTTTTAGGTTTGACCTAGATGGAGACAACCCAGAGGAGATCGCCCAGATCATGGTAAACACACATTCACACAACTGTTCACTGATTAATCTATTGAACAGTGACTGCAGATGGGATCTCTAAAGATGGGAGGCCTTAGACAGTGAAGCTAAATCTGACCATTTTAGACAAAAGGTATTAAATTATAAAAGTCATGTTAGAAGTCATGTGGACAGCCATTACTAAGAGCAGTGATCCTGGAGGATGATGGTTTGGACATCTTCAGGGAACTCTGGGGAATGCTAAAAGCGAAGCACTGAGTTGTGCATACAGTAAACAAAGTAAATGAAAGGTCTGTTTTAATAAAATCCACACACATAAAAAAAAACTTGCAGTAGCATGCAGTGCTTTTTACTACAAATCCCAATCTTTCATAATATTATTTGTTTGTGAATGTCTTGCATAACCTAGCTTAAACTTCTTTAAGGATAACAGGAGTTTAGAAAAGCAGGCCAATACAAATAGAAAAAGAGTGACTAACTTAACCTGATTAAATCTTCAGCTGATGAACACCAGCCAGTTGTCTAAATAGCATGGTATTTCTTAAAAAATCTTATTATGCTCATTTAAAGGTTAATTGTTTTATTTAGGCTGTCTGCTGGAACATGTTTACAGAATTATATATTTTTTTCTGTTACTGTACTTTGGCAGTTGTCATCCTAAAGTGAAAAATAATGTCTGAAAGGATGAGATGTCCTCTTTTAAACTGTCATTTCAATTAAGTTATTTAGCATGAGGGGGCCTGGCTCTGTCTACAGAACTTGTGTATGTGTGCCTGTTTTTTTACACAGATGGCCTCAGTGTGAGGCTGGAAAGCTGTCTGGTCTGAACATCCAGAATCAAACGGACCATAAATCCCATTTGATACCTCTGTATTAAGGCTGGACTATGTTTTACATGCCAGTTTGCATGCTATCTCCTCTCTGTAACCCAAATCCACTGAAGTAGATGTAATCGTTGTGCTATGGTCTTGTACTTTCAGAGTGTCTTCATCAGACTCTTACACAACACAAAAGTTTGAATCTGTTTGCATAGGATGAATACTTAACATCATTTTCTAAATATTTGTTTCCATGTTCAGGTCCAGAGCGAGTTCATCCTGGAAAGTGAGCGGGAGTCATTCATTGAGCAGGTCCGAGAGGTAATCGAGAATGCTGATGAGAAAGGTCTGGAAAGAGACTCAAGCAGCCAGGTAAGTACAACCCTGAGTCTTCATATTGCTCCTTTTGTGTTTTTTTTACAGGTTTGCAAATAGACTTGCAGCCTTACTGTTCATAATAATCATCAGAACCTTTCAGTTAATGTCTTCTTGTTGATCTACAGATGGTGGGTGACAAGGAGGAGCAGATTCCTGTGATATCTACTCCTTTGCCAGGTAAAAAGCCTCAGGTGTAACACTGGACACCAGGTGGCAATCCAGTGGCATAAAAAACAAAGTTCATGCTGCTGGAGTGTCTGTAGACGCTTCTCTCAGCAAATCTGTAGGCAAGACTTTCTACTCTACACTTTTTAAGCTTCTTTTTTTTTTTATGTAAGCAGTTACTTTTTGCCTGCTTAGAAGTAAAGCTGCAGCATGATAGTTTGCATAGAAGTGTTTTTTTTTACTGCGGGACTTATAAATTGTGTTTCCTTTGTTATCAGACATCCCTCCAAGTGCAACAGCACAAGTGGTCCATTCAGCAGGGCGGAAATTTATTGTTAGCCCCGTACCTGAAGCCAGGCTGAAGGAACAAACGTTTCCCCCCTCTCCTTCTCCTGCACCTCATGTTGAAGCAGGTAAGGACTGATTTGTATAAAAAGGTCTCAACCTACTATTCTGTTGGTTTTTAAAAAATGTTTTAACATGATTTGCACACCTGGGTGTCTTATGTCTTGGATAACCTGGCTGATTAGACTTCTAAACAGGTGTATGCATGCTGAGCTATGCAGAATATTGTGTAGATGATTTCATCTAAGCTCTAATTGAAAAGAGTTTGAATGGTTTTCCTTTTTCTACTTCTTCCAGGTCCATCTCCAACTCCTGGTCAAGGTTTGGGTCTGTCTCAGTCAGCAGGAGTGATCAGCTTACAGCAGGCTTTCTCTGAACTTAAACAGAACCAAAATCAGTTTGACCCGGGACCCAGCACTGCTCCAGCCTCCGTCCACTCCACCCATCCTCCTCTGCCGCCTGTAGCAGCTCCGGCCCCTTCACACAGTAGCACAGTCACTCCCCCCGTGGACGCCACTGCTGGGCTTGTCCCTCCCAGTTTAAACCAGGCAAAGGAGCAGGTCTTGGATACCTCTTTACCTCCCCTGTCCTCATCCTCCACCCCTTCCTCAATGCCACCTGTCTGCATCAGTCCTCCTTGTTCCTCATCTCCTCCTGCTACTATGATAAATCAGTCCATCCTTCAGTCACAGGTACAAGCCCCGGGAAAAGCACAAATCCAGCCCCAGGCTTTCATCCAGTCCCAAACAGTTCCTGCTGCCGTTGCCACTTCAGTACCTTCCACTCTACCAACAGCCAGCATCTTTAGCACTCCCCCAGCAATGCTCACATCCCCTCCTCTCACCCAGGCTCTTCCCTTTGTGTCCTCGCCTCCCTCCTCCACTCTTACAGTCAGTGAAGTCTCATCTGATCATCCGTCAGTCTCCCCCACTTCCTCCCTTACATCCTCCCTCTCCTCATCAGTCATCCCCACCACTGCCATTACGGGTCCTCAGCTTGCTCCTTCTGCCCCCTCCCAACCTGTTTCCTCTCCCCCTTCTTCCTCTGTGGGACTCCAGCCAGTGACCGCAAATGTTCCTTCAGTCCAACCGACTTTGGTGCACTCCCAGCCACAGACGGCAGCCCTGCCCGGGCAAACGCATGCACACTGTGGGGAATGTGAAACAAGGTGCGACGTCAAGTGTCCATACTTGCATTATTATAAGCTGAAAATTTGTATTTAGTGCTAATTATTTAGTCAAGCTGCCATCAATTAATCATTCATGATGAATGATCCACTTGTTTTGTAGTCCTCCAATGGAAGATATTGACACTATTTTAACATTCATAGTGGATTTCTTTAGGAAAAAACCAACACTTAAATCTGTTCTTAAATCTGCCTTCTCAGGGGTGAGGCCTCCTCTGAGTGCCAAGGCAAACCAGATGACATCCAGGCTCTAGATAAGAAGCTGCGGTCTCTCTTTATGGACCTCGGTGGAGGGGTGCCATCCACACAGGGTGACATCTCAGCCACTGATTTAGCCTCTGGAGCATCTGTGCCAGGTACCTCGTCCCCAATAGGCCCCAGCTCTACCTCCACCACAGCTGTCATGGCGCCTGGCTCCAGCCAGCCAACCAATCCTCCTCAGCCCCCCTCCAGCCTGCCGCTGGGGTCATCTGCACCAATACAAGGTCCTGGGACTCCTATCTCTACCCCTGCACAGACCGGTAAGTGGAGGAATGTGTTTTTTTTATTAAAACTACTTTAGTCACTATTGTTTTATTGCATTGATTTTTTACTTTCTCATTTTTCTATTTCCCTTAGTCATCCCTGCCTCCTCCTTAAACCAGACTACTCCATCCAAAACTCCCTTATCCAGGGTACCGGTGAGTTTTTCAGTTTTCCAGTTTGGATGGATATCGTTAAACTACATTTGATAGTGGATACTATTACTCGTTTGAATATGTAGTTAAAGAGCATGTGCATGTTCTTAGATGAAACAAGCTCATTTATTCTCCTCAAATGTAATAACTCACAGCTACCATGTTTCTATTTACTCTTCTTACAACTCATCAGGCATGGAAATTCCTTTTAACACCCTCATCAATGATGCAACTCTTGTAATCTTCACTACAAATCTTTTCTATTGTTCTTTCTCCCACTCTGTCTTTTCTTCACATCTTTCTCTGGGATCAGGCCACTTCTCCTCCTTCAGAACTCCTGACATCCTTCCCAGGACCTTGTCTAATACAGGTGTTTTTTTTGTTGTTTTTTTTTTTTTTTTTGCTTATTTTTATCTGTATATCTTAATTTGTGAATGTATTGTGTGTGCGTTGAGCTTCTGCCTCCTTCCTCCCTGTCTCCCTAAATAATTAAATACTTGCGCAGTGACAAACTACTGAAGTGCAAACAAAATCAAGAGTCCATGACAGGCACCATCCAAACAGAAATGATGGAGAATAAGAGTGCGATGCAGGTGTAATATCCATGTTATGCAGAAAAGTGAAGAGAAGATAACAGTGAGAGGCAGCAGTGAGATGAGCTGAGGATCCGGTGCCTCAGAACAGTGGCTTTCATTTCCAGACCGTGTTGTTGTGACTGTGAATGCCGCTGCCTAAAAATAGACTTTCCATTTTACCAGAACAGTGCACTGAATAGCGGGACATGACTTGCAGCTCTATGAAAAATCCGACCTGCCATGTCACAACATTCACTTCACGTCCCTTACGTAACTCTCCCGGGAAAGACTTGTCCTGTTTGATTACAGTAATCCTGCTGTGATTGAAGTTCACATGGGGTCTGATTTTTAATGATTTATTTTTTAATTGTGGTTAAATTGCACAAGAGAATGAGGAGGCTTTGCATGCCCTCTATTTCATTCCTCTGTTTGTGTTTATGCAACAAAGGGATCTGATTCACTTTAAATCTTCAGAGATACTTATGTATATTTTTCATTATGTCTTTGTCTGAAAGTGGTCGACATTTCCTTCATAGACAGTAGAAACTTTGTCCACTTTTAATGGTGTCTGAAACCATACTCTGAGCTGGGGTGCCTTGTAAGTACTCATTAGCATCTTACAGTCAACTCTAAAACTTGGATTCCTTCTTTAAATGCATCTGTGCTTTTGGCTAATCTGTGCTGATGTTGTTAAACAGTAGCTATAAAACCGTAGTGGCTGCACTTCACTTAGTTTGTTTATGCATGTTTAACTTTCTATCTGCCAATACTTTCAGTCCCAGCAGCCTCTGGAGGATCTGGATGCCCAGTTGAGGAGAGCGTTGAGCCCAGAGACTGTTCCTGTGAGCTCCCACACACAGGTAAACACACAATTGTTGGTATTTTACTGTAGCAACTCAGATTTGAACTGTGTATCTTCATCTGATGAGACTGTTTTCTCCTGTTTCTCTGTGAACATCAGGCTCCTCACAGTGGTGTGCCTTCAGTAGGACAGCCAAGTATGTAGATCACATTGCCGAACATTTTAAGCTGTGTCTGTGTCTTTTATCTGTTTTTCAACTATTTATTATGTATCTTCCAGTTCCTTTGTTTCTGGAAGAAGAAAAAGCATCTCCTCCTCCTCCTGCATGTGGAATTAAATTGGGAAGATTTCAGGTGAAAGCTCAGATTTTACTGCATATCTCAGACTTTTCTCGATTTTTAAACCTGTCATAATACATATTACTGTATGGAAGTTCATAGATTACACTTTGGTGATTACACTAAAGTTCTTACGTGTTTTTCTTTCCTTCTGTTGGATTTCCATTCGTCTCTTCGGCCTGCTCAGGTCTCATTGGCTGCAGATGAGCCCACCGTCCGGCGCCCAGCCATCACCGAATCTTCCTCCACCACCTCATCCACTTCCTCCTCCTCGTCATCCTCCAGTCTCTCCAGCCCAGAAAACACTTTGCACAAAGGCTCCTCATCTCCTCTGAGAGGGGGAGAAAGACAAGGCGGGGATGTTGTAGATGGACTTCCTCAAAGGACTCCGACAGGATCTCACTACACCTCTCCTTTTACGTCCCCCTGCTCTTCCCCAAAGTCCACTGCTACCATCGGACGCTTCCAGGTATTCCTTGTTTCTGGTTTACATTCCCTCTTCTTGCATCCTTTGTTTGTCCTACTTTCCTTTCAATTATTTCTTCATTTTGTTCTTATTATTTAAGGTTACTACCAACGCTGAGGCCTGTGTTGGTAGGTTCTCAGTCAGTCGTGCCCCGGAGCAGAGCCTCGAGTCCAGGCAGAGTCCACCACCGGCTGCCCAGGCTGCTAATGGACCCAGCAGTGCTGCAGTTTTGACCCCAGACTCCACTCATAAAGTCTCCTTACCGAGTCTAAACAATAACTCCTTTAATAACTCCTACATCAGCAGTGACAATGACTCAGAATTTGAGGATGAAGACTTCAAACGGGAAGTCGGCCGCCTCAGAGAAAAGTAAGTTATACTATCCCTTTTCTTTAATACATTTTTCAGCCTTGCCTGTTTTTCTCTTTCTTTTCTGTCTTTTCCCACAAGGAATATGGGTACCGTAACTCCCCTCTTTGCTCTGAGCTCCTTATATACTTTATTCCCCCTTTCTTCCACCAGACACATGCGGGAGATTCAGGCCCTCCAATCCCGCCAGAAGGAGGAAATAGACTGTCTGTTCACCAGGCTGGGAAAGGTAACTCAAACAAGTTATTAAAAAAATAATAATAATCCAGGATTAAAGTATCACATACGACACAAAACAACTCTTCTTCTTTGGTTTCTGTATAGGTTCCTCCAGCTGCAGTAATCCCTCCAGTCATCACTTTGACTGGCAGAAGGCGTCGACCAACCAAAAGCAAGTCTTCAAAATCATCTAGAGCGAGCTCCACGCACGGCAGCAAGAGTCCATTACAGCAAGGTAAGCTTGTCTTTTAGTGTTTGTGGTCAAGGCTCAGTTCATCAAACTCTGTCACAACCAAAGCAGGTTTTGTCACATCTAATCGTATCAGATCATATCGATACTTGCTCATTATCTATAATGAAATACTAGTCACTTCAACAAGACAAGACAGTTTGAATGAACTGACCCTTTAACCCAAAATTTCTGGACATAAACTCGCCATTTAATATGAATCTGTAGCCAGAACTCATCTACAGTTCTGTTGTCAAAAACATTCACTCTATTGTTACACCTTCTCTGTGTTCATGCATTTGTGTGCACAAATATGTATGTGCGTGTTTATTTGCTTGATTTTGTGTGCCTGTGGGTGTATGCTAAATCAGGCTCGGAGCTTGAACATTTCTGACTGCTTTTTCTGTCTGTTTTCTGTGTGCTTGTCCGTGTGAATGTCTGGGTCTCTTTATCTGTTATCTTTGTATCTCTGCGTCTGCTTTCTGTTTCTGTCTGTCCTTGCCTCCCGCTCTCCTGCCAATGGCTTGTACGACCTCCAGGCAGCACCTTATCAGCCCAGAGCGTCCCGATTGTGTACCCGGGCCAGCTGGCTCTGTTAGCCCCAGCAGGATTAGCCGATTCGGGCAGCAGCACTGTGCTCCAGCCCCTCAAACCTTCTCCCTCCAGCGACAACCTGTGTTCGGCCTACACCAGCGAGGCGGCTCTGTCTGTGCCCAGCCTGTGTGCTCCGACCCCAGGTAAGCATCCCACTGTGAGCTCCAGGCTCCAGCAGAATTTACACAAACAGCTCATTATATGCTTTGCATGCAGGTTTTTCTTCACTTTGTCACAAGAACAGCTGTTTTTCTGAGCCTGAATATAAAACCGTGTGATGGCTTCCTCACTGTTAACATCCTTGCTCTATATTCTTCCATTGTGTCTCTTTCCCCTGCCTCTCATCTTTTCCATTTCCCTCTCATTGTCTTTTCCTTCATTTCTGTTTTTCCTCTTTCTTTGGTCTCCCTCTTGCTCTCTTCTCATTTTTTGTGTTCACATCTTTTCACACCATCTTCATGTTTCTCATCTTCTCTCTTTCCTCGCCTCTTCTTACTTGTCCTTCCCTCCTCACTCTCTTCAGGCTGTGTAAAGTTCAGCTGGGGTTCGGAGCGTTTGGCCTTCAAGCCTGGCGGCAGGAGGACGCGCTTTCTGAGTACGCCCTGCTTGGCTCTTTGTGTGTAACGCTTTATTTCTTTGCTCTTATCTTTTATTCTTACTGACCTTTGGTTCCAAAAATTACTTTACTCCTACGTAAATCCGCCAAGTCACGGTCATCGTTTCTTCCGGTGGGTTTTCTTCTTTGAAGGCCGAAGACACTCTGCTGCTCGTGTCACAAGTGTCCTGCAGGAATCTTGTTTGTTGGAAACATTTATTTTCCCCTTTCAGAGAGAAAAGAGAAATTGCACTCAGCCGCTAACCGCTGTGCAATTTTCTTTTGATGCAAAAAAAACCATCTTTATTCCGGTGTTGCAAAATCACACATAAAAGAAGAAAATAGTTTGCTGACTCAGAAGAAAAGTGGAAATTGATTACCAGGAGGCAGATTTATTAAACCTGGCATATTAGTGTAGGCTTATGCATTGATAAGATGATCTGCACAACCAGCTGATTTCAATATTGAGCAAAGCAGTCCACCAAGAGCAGCCCAAATTAGAGCAAGTAGAGCTGCTGAAGGTCAGTGACAAAGACACAGCTTGTTTCTTCTAGCTGTAAAACAGGACATGTAAGCATGGACATAATTGCCTGTTAAAGTTCAAACAGATTATTTAAATCCAGCTTTTTGGCTCAGATCATAAAACATGGTTTTGGGTCTACTTTGTTGTATAAGCACCTAGTTTCACATGAGTGTCATAAGACTTAACTCTTTATTTTTGCTCCATTCAAATCTGTCACTTTTCTTTTTCTGGTTGAGGATCAGACAGCTCACATATGTTAGAAAGTCTTTAAAGCTTAACACATAATAACGAGATGAAGGAAAATCTTTGACTTAACATCCAACTATCACTTCTGTTTCTCCTCGGAGATATCTGTCTGCCCAGTCTGGGCAGTGTCGCGCAATATAGCTCACATGCAACCAGAGAAAAGTAAAAAGATGATCTCCTCCACCGTTAGCATGTTTGCTATTGTATACTGTTACTGAAACTGATATCAGAACACGGAAGTGAGCTCTAAACTGGCCTCTAGTGGATGTATTGCCTAGTAACCATGCCAATGTAAAGTACAGATGGGGTGGGAGTGTGTGGGCATGAAGTGAGCATAAATGAACCCTTATGCAGCTGCAAGTACTTCCGCATTCAGGGATGAATTGTTTGACACAAAGTTGATAAATCATTTTGTGTGAATCATGTTTTATTCTCATCTCCTCTGTACATTATTTATAACTACTATTAATAAATACTTACACAGTAGTATTTTAACACCAACACAGTGTTTACGCCAGGTCAATACAGTTAGACTGCAGGACATGACGGTGATACTCGTTAAATCTCAAAGCTTCCCAGCCATTCTGTGTTTCTTTATTCTATTCGTCCTTTTTTTGTTCTTTCTTACTTTCCTTTTCTTTTACTTTCTTTTCCTTTCTTTCTTGTCATGTCTTGACATCACATTTAATCCTGACATTGTGCACTTGTGGCTGCAGGGAAACAGTGTAATGACAACTGATAGCATGATTAGTAAACAGAAGGAGCGCAGATAGTTGTGCACAACTTCTATTTACATCATCACAGCAGGTGAGATGAAACAGGGCAGAGAGGATGACCTATTAAAAGTTCTGACCCTTATGACTTCGTTTCTGGTTGAGCTGGTGACAAATGTGTTCACTGGTGGCAGCAGAACATGCAGTTTGATGCAACTGAAGCCAACAGCAGAGCAGCCCCTTTGTTAGAAAATAAACAGAGGAGCAGCTGGTGTATCTGTTGACTGTGGGACTAAACAAAGACATGCTTTTGTAATAAAGTCAGTCAGTTTTTTTCCACCATGCTGCGAGCAACCACGATCTGATTTCATGCTGCACTTGTGCCGTGCGCAGCTTCAGCTTTCCACACAATAGCAGGACACAGCGGAGGACCAGGAGTTTGTGCAGCCATTCACGTACAGTCCCACTGCTGCTGCTCTTTATGATTACTCCTTCCAGTAATTCTGTAGTTCACGGCTATATTTAAAACAGATCTGCAGATAAAAACTGAATGCAGGAAATGCTCGGTGGGATTTTTTCTAGATATATTTTTTTGTTGAAAAAATAAATTAATGAATAAAAGTCTGAAGTTGCACATCTTTATACAAAACTAAAAATGATGCAAGCATATGACAGCATGCAAAGCAGCAATAATGCACAGAATTTAGCCATTTAACTAAAAGTAGCCTGGAAAACCTGAGTTACACACTCCACACAGTCCATTTCATCTTCGGTCTTCAGTGTTTATCACAGGTTCACAGCCTTATCACAACATATCAGTAACCTTAAAATGAGCTCTGCTGAATCATGTAATCATGAACTCTGCAGCTGTAACAGGTAACCTGCCATTACAGTGGGAATATGACACTTTTGATCATTTGTGACGACTACTGTCAGCTGTGATTCACACCACATTTTCAGACTTAATCGCTAATCGACAAATTTTCCATGAATGACCAAAATGCAGTGATTTAAAAAACAAATCAAAAACACTCGGGACAGAAAAAAGTTGCATTTTCTACAATGTCCTGATGAAGACCGTTTCACTCAGTGGGGTCGCTCTAAATATCCTGAAATTTCAGATCTCAGATAACGTGTTGACGTTAATAAAACCTACAAAGAATATTGGTTCCACTTTAACATGTAAAACGACTCAAAAATGATTACAAATGACCGATGTCTGATTTTGAATGCGCACTCTCTGTCCGCTGGTGGAGGTGTGCTTCCCAGTGTGTGCATGCATGTGTCAATAGACACAGAGAGCAGCTATGACATGACATCATGTAAATCAGATGGATAGCATCAGACTGTTTAGTTTTGAATAAAAACCTGTTCTAGAGGTGGGGGAACCTAAAATGGCTTCTGTTGTTATTAGTCTATAGAAAACAAGATCAAAAATAGCCAAAATGAACTTGACCTTCTAGTGGGGGCGGTGGGTCTCGTAGGGAAACACTGGTCTTCATGGTATAGAGGTAGGGGACTTGTGTCATTCTGAGCTGAAATCCTTCGTGCTTCCATTTCTAACCTTCGTCTAAAACTAGCAGGAAGTCGAGACCTGATGACTTGAATTTTCTGTCTTAGTTTTGTCTTTCATAGGAAATTGTTTTTTACGGATAAATTTGTCACAATTTCATTTATGATTCATTCATAATCAGTCAAGTATTTCTTTTAAACCTTTTTTGTTCTAATCTGTAGTGTTGAAATGTTTTGTACTTGATGAAGGGATGTTTATGATTGCATCTGAACCCTCTGCAGCTCAAACCCTTTCTCTCCCTTCCCTCTTTTCCCTTCCTCACTCGTGGTCCTCACCCCCAAAATGTCCCCCCTACCTGGCCCTTCCCAATTACTGCACCACCAGGAGGGGAGAGAGACAGACCTGGGTCTTAGTAACTTGTTTTCGCTCCTTACCAGATTGCTTAGAAAGGAAATTGCACAAAATCGGCAGGCAGTTCCAGACTGAATACCCATTTCGGTTTTTTATTATTGGAAATATCTGACATATTGACGGTAATTCAGGGGATTTGACCAAGAATAGATAGATAAACACGCAGGCCTTGTTGGACCCAGTTCTGGTAACGGCCCTTTGAGCTGTAAAGAGGTCTCAGAACCTGCTGCTGGTTACCCAAAAGCATCTTAAAGCCACAGAAGAGCAAGACTTCGGTTGAAAAATATTCTTTTTCTCAGGCTATATGACCTTGTTCAGCTCTATCAACCAAGTTTTACTCTTTCTTTTTGATAAGGATAGATGCTTTCTGACTTATTTGGTCAGCCATGCAACATGCAGCTGGCATCAAATATTAAACTTAATAAGTCTAGATTTTGCAGATGCAGATTTTTCTGTGTCATTTTGCACCATGTGACATATTTTAAGATGTTATTTGGTCATCACGGCTCCCAAAGTGTTCTTTATTGATTATTTCCAGTTCTGATCATCATTCTCAGATGCACTGTGTTTGATTGATGGGTGATGTGGGCGGGGTTTAACTCTGACTCTCTCCCAATCCTCCAATTGTTGTCTTCTGGCCGCACAGGGAAGATGGTGAAAAAAGTCTGCCCCTGCAACCAGCTCTGTAGTAACTATCAGTCTTTTTGGTCTTTCCGCCCTCCATCCACCCCCCCTCGCCTGCCCCATCCCGCTTCCTCCCGACTTGTGTAGTTAAATTTGACCTTCGGCTAAATTTGGTATCAGTTCAGTTATTTCAGCTCCTGAGTCTAAGAAGGACTTCGAAGCTTCACTACTAACACTGATGGAGATGTTTTTTTATGTTTTTAATGGGTCAAATTTGAGTTTGAAATGACTGAAATGAGCCTCCAACACACACTGCATGCACCCGTAAGCTCTTCATCTTTTAACACATGTTTGATCACTCGGTTAAACTCCTGAACAGCTGTTGACCACTCTGCCTCCCTCCCCTCTCCCCTCCTCCTCCATCATAGCTTGTGGTCTTGACTACATTGACCAGAATCCCATGCTGCTGCAGTCAGTCATGACTCAGCGTCTCATTCTTATTTTCCTCCATTTTGTTTAGCATGAATTGAGAGAATTTTCAGACCAGCTGTATAATTCTCTCTCCCTGGGTTACCCCTGCATATGATGTCTCTTCTTGTGTTGTATTTCATATAAACAGATCATGTAAATATCTCTCACAGATGCTCTTTCCGCTTGACTCAGCTTAACTCCGGGTTTGTTATATTTTAAAACAATGTGCATCAATTCCTCAATCATCAGTTTGTGTGCTACTTCACTGTAAATAGATGGAAAAAATATGGAAACACAAGAATTATTATGCACACTCCAATTATTATTATTATTAGGCTTTATTCTCTTTCAATTATTTGACATATGACATCATTTTGGGAGATTAACTTGTAGAAAATGGAAGATCCTAATTAAAATGAAGCAAAACCTTTAATTCTGATACTCAAGCTAAAAAAGAAGAGTATGCAAGCATAGATCTGAAGTCTTCCTCCTTTAACAAGTCAGTGCGTAGTGATTTGGGTTCCTCTTGGCTCTCACTTGCATGAATTAGTGGTCTTAGATGATAGTAAGGTATTATCATATTTTAAAGCCTTCACAGATCAGCAGAAAAACTGGCTAGTTTGCAATGTGTACATTTTTGTGCAATGAGTTTGCTATGATAACTTTGATGCTGAGGGTGGACAGAAAGCTTCGTACCTGCTGTTATAGAGCTTGAGTGCCTCCTAGTGGTTAGACACAGCAACTGTAACACTCTGACTGCTGTCATGAGCAGCTGGCTGAGGGAAAATTGTTTATAGAAATATTACTGATCAGCTTCCATATAACAGGCATGTAAATAAGAAAATACACACTTATTCAGTTTTGAGATTTCACTTAACAGGAAATGATAAAATCATCTGCTCCTAAACAAGACTTAAGATTGAGTAAATATAACCTCAGATCAACTGAAATGCATTATTGCTCATTTAGTGATAATATTCATGAAAAAGTCCAAGGTTTTGGTTGTCTAATGATCCTGAATAGTCGTCATGTGTGCATTAATACATAAAAAGTCCAAGGAGGAGAGAATATGAATATGAAGAATATGAATATCAAGACAGTTTCTAATGAGTTGTAGATGTTCCAGCAGGTTAATCCCAAGCTCAGACCACGCAATGCTCAGAGAAACTGAAAAATTAAAAAAAACAAGAGATACATCTCGGAATCAACAGGGCTTAGTTGGCATGTTAAATGTAAAAGTTTATAACAGTACAAGTAAAAAAATAAAGACTGAACAAGTAGGGCTTGTTAGGAAAGGTTGTATAAATAAAGGTTTCTTCGTAATGACCCAGTCAAAGTCCAGACCTCAGCCTGATTAAACTGCTGTGGAGCAACCTTCAGAGGTAAACAATACACTGAAAAACAGCATGACAAGAGTCTGTATCATTTATTCAAGGTTACTCATACCTGATTCTACACCTGGTGAGAACCTGATGATTTGTTGAAATTATGTCCTGATGTGTAAAAACTTGGAATTAAAAGAGGGTGCATATTAGTTTATATGAGATATTTATATGCTGAAGCAGGTGCAGCATTTAGCGTAACTGTTTGCTCAAGTTCCTCATCAATCCTACGTTAGAATATTGCTCTAAAGTCATAAATTAACTCTTGTTCCTCTTAATCATCATTATTTCCATCATTTAGACTAAACAGTTAAATTCTTTGATGTCGACATGCTGACCTGCCCTGAAACTCCAGCCTGACCAACCTCTGTCTGCCCTCTTCATGGTTAATACAGGGCCTCCATTCACCCTCGTTCAGAAAACATCTTTTCCACCTTCCTGTTTAAACTCTGTTTCACATCATTTTCTCTTTTCCTCCTCCCCCCTCTTTCTCTCTATCTCTCCACAGGGACTAATAGTACCAATGCAGTGGGCGGTTCGGGCGGTTTGGGTCAAAGCCAGGGGGGCTCTCAGTCTCTGCCACCCAACATGTCAGCTCCCCAACAGAGGAAAGGAACCTTCACTGATGACCTCCATAAACTGGTGGACAACTGGGCCCGAGACGCCATGAACCTCTCACAGGTTTACAGCCGTTTAGTCATTCATCCCCCCCTCCAGCAGATGCTAGGGCACAGGCCGTCTTGTTTCAACAATGACTCACGGGCTCCTGTAATAGGTTTACCACAAGTGAAGACAAATTGAGGAGAAAATCTAAACTCTAAAACCTAGTTTGTTAAAAGCAAAAGTGATTGGTGGTGTAAACAAACCGATGCCCTGAAAACATCTTTCCAGTCCTGCATTCATTTGGAAGGTCGAGTGTTTATATTGTCAGTAACTCTGTAGTCTGGTCCAGGAGCTTTAGTAAATCTTGATCCCAGTTTTTGTGTTTGTTGTCTGGCAATACAGCAATACTTGGCTGTTGCTGTGTTTTACTTAGTTTTTTTGCTTTCTTTCAAAAGTCCCATACATACTTATACTGTGCTGTTTTCCTAAAAGCACTCCCCTTATCCTTTTGGGGTTTTCCTCTTCCCTTGAGTAACATTTCATGTATGGCAGAACGCCTTTGCACTGTTATAAAGCCCATAAATCCGCATCAGAGAGAGGGATTTTCCCACTGTTGGTACTTCTACTTAGCTGCTCGAGATGTTTTTATCTCAAACTAACCGTCAGCTGTTGGGAACTTCAGAAGAAATCCAGTCTAGTTAATGAAATTATAATTCTGTAACTAAACAATATAGATACTGAACTTTCCATGTGACTTATTTTTAGGTTAAGAGGAGTGCCAAACAGCAGCAGCAGCAGCAGCAGGCCCCGACACAAGGACACAGCTATGAGGTTAGTGTAAAAACACACCTCGTCACACCAGTTCTACACTACCAGTATTGGTAGGTTTTGGGGTTTTTTCTCAGGTTTTGCTAACAAATCTTCATTTTAATCATGTACAATCATTAAAAATATGAAAAATTTTATAAAAGTTTATAAGTTAAATTCCAGCCTCCCTGATCTGAGATCAGATTTTAGAGCTGTATGATTTGTTCTGGTGATGAACCTCTGAAACAAACAGAATTGAATTTAAAGCAAATATTAGTGTAGATTTTAAAAAAAATACGCTTAAATGTGGTAAAAATGACACCCACTGTAAGTGTGATCTGACTTGACCCCCCTTCCATCCCTGCAGGTGATCCAGTCAGCCGGTCTGAGCAGGAAGTTTTCAGCTCCCAGCCAGTTATGTCCCAGCAGCATCGGAGGCTCCGCCCACCTCCCTGCAAACCCCACCACCACCACCACTACCTCTCTGGCCGCCCGCAAGGGCTCCTTGTGCCACCCCCCTGCCTCCTCCACTCCACCCCAACTCCAGCCCCCCCAGTTCATGCACTACACCCCCACTGCCACCTATACGGCACAATGGTCTGGTCCGGCTCACAGCCTGCCAAATCCACACCAGACCCCAGCACAGCCTCTGCTGGTCAGCACCTCTCAACCCCTGGGCCCCTATCCCGCTCCACAGGGCCAAATTCCAGGGCAGGGCCCGCTTCAGGCTTTCCATCTGACCAACTCTCTGCAGAAGTCAGTGAGCAACCCAGGAGGACCCAACCTGAGGACCACGTAGGGTTTGGGGTGAGGGCTGGTTTGAATCACGGCCCAACTGGGACAGGTGTGAAGATGAGCGTTCTGAGACTGGAAAGCATAGCAGGAACTGGGGGGGGGACAAGAAGTTAAAAAGGTTTGAAAATAATGTGTTCAAGAGGAGGAAAGGAATGACCCGTGGTTTTCTCCACCCTCCTTCTACCGGCAAGCGGGAGAAGCTGTCGCATGAGATCCGACTCTGCTGCGAGCTCGTGACAAACAATGAGGCATAAAGGAAAAGACTTGTGTGCAATGTTTAAAGGCCAAAGAGGTTCTGGCAGGGTATGGGAATGTCTGTCCATAACTGTTGAGGTGTACGGGCTCATGACTGGGTCGCACTTATTCCAGCTCATGTTCAAAATGGCTTCAACAAGTCTGCATGTGACAAGGTGGTTCGTGTCTTTGCTTGGTTGTTGGTGGAAAAACATCATGTGAGGCTGGGTAGGAGGATGAGGAGAGGGATGCTCACTCTTAGACGGGGATAAGCACGGCTGGCGCTCACACTGCATCTGCTTTGTGTTCTGTTTGGTTAAACGGAGGCAGTCATTTTAAAAGAAGCGATTCATGATTACAATGTTAAAATAAAATGAAAATATTGGAATTCCAGCAGATGAATTATGAAAGAGCAGAAAACGTGTGTTTAGTAACTTAATCATTAAAAGCACAAAGATCAAATGCATATGGAGAATATGTGAAGCCCAGCGCTCCGTTATCCTCCGCATCTTGTTTTTCCTTCCGTTTTACAAACCATTAAAACAACCAGAGAGATGGAGGAAGGAGAGAAGATGAAGAGGAGGAAGAGTGTGTTTTTATCATCAGATCACAGATTCTCCACTCACTCCATGTTCAGAGGGCAGCGCAGCACATGCCTCTTCACAATCACGACTCCACCTCTTCCTCCATCCCTCTCTTCCTCTCTCTGTTGCCATTCTAAGCAATAACAGCAGTAAAAATAAAAAATCCAAATGCGAGAAAGTTCAGTGTGAAAAAGTGGCCTTGTTATCAGAATAATATCCCAATCCTTGTACAGTTTGAGTGTGTTTATATTTTAGACTGTCAGCTGTGATGATTCCATTCTGTTGTTTATTTTGCTTTTCATTGTTGGGTTTGTTTTGCTCGCTGCCCCTCGGCTAGCAATTTTACACACACACACAAAACGCTTCCGACACTCATCTAAACACACACACGCACAGACATTTAAACCCGCTCACACGTCATCGGTGGCACAGCAGCAGTTTCTCGTAGACTTCGCCTCGGTTGTTTGTCCCGTAACTCGGTCGGGTTCAACGTTCGGGTTGGGCCGACCGCGATGTACATTACTATCATAATTGTTGTTGATGATTGTTATTCTATTTAAAAGGAAACAAAAACAAAACGTGTTCTGTCAATGGACCTGTTCTACGTGCACATCGCTGTACGATGTGGAGACACTGTGATTATAGTTGTTTATTATTAGCAAATGTTGTTGGACAACATTAATTTTAGGGTGATATGTCACACAAAAAAAAAACCCATTCAGAGAGCATATTGGAGTCCTTTCACTTTCACTTCAACAGATTCTCAACATAATGTGAAAAACTTGCAACTCTACTTTTC
>JBBBVU010000025.1:15374939-15390859 GCA_037177055.1 Atherinosoma microstoma
AGAGCATATTGGAGTCCTTTCACTTTCACTTCAACAGATTCTCAACATAATGTGAAAAACTTGCAACTCTACTTTTCAATAAGCGTCCCAGCATCCATTTACAGAGGACAGACTTTAGAAAGATGCCTTACCAACAACCAATCAGCTGCAGTCTCCGTTTATCTTCACGACTGATTGAATTGAAAGTAAAAAATCGAGCTCCAAGCCTGAGTATAAAGACAAAACCTGAGTGAACGGCAGGATAGTTATTTAGATAATAAAGTAAAGCTAGCTATTTTTTTTTTCTTAATACAGTACTTATATATCAGACACTTTAAATAGCCCTCCTGTTCCCCTGCTCCCCTGGTTTTGTTAGATGAATGTGAATGTATAAACCAATGGTGTCCATTTTAATGTACTTGAAGAAAAAAAAAGTTTTATTTTCACCGTCTTTGCTTCTCCTTATCCCCCTTCTCTCTCTCTCTTTAGAGCCTCTGGTTAAAACCGGAGGGACTTCTAGTGCCTTGCATCCTTCCCGTTGCTTCTTCATTGAGGGTCGAGGACTTGGGTTGAAGTTTGGTAGAATGTGTAGAGAGTAGTTTGGGAGGCGGGGGTGTCATTTTGAAGTCAGTGGTTATGGTTGGTAGAGGAGGAGTGTGTATGCTTGTGTGGCTAACGTCTGAATATTTCTCCTTTTTTGTGGAAGGAGAAACATTAACAACCGACGCGATTTGGAGGATAAAAATGTGGCTTGTTGTCAATGTCGTTCCTGTTGCTGTGTGTTTTCTCAGTTTTAAGGAGGGAGTTATTGAAGATTGTATATTTGAAGCTTGGACCACTCTGTACTGTAGAGGCAGCATACAGTCTCTTAAGTTTTCAAGCGTGAAACTGATTTTATACCAAAACTTCAGTCCAATTAGTTTTCCATTTCAATCAAATTGTCATAGTTAATTCAAAAACAAGGTACGATGCTGGTTTCTTGCCCTGGATTGATGCAGAATTTCAACATTGTTCAGTAAAAAAGAGACCAAACGTGTTCCTTAGATAAATTTCAAGCAGTTTATGTTTTTAAACGTTATATTTTGAGGGAATATTGGAGAATTTAATACCCAAATGGATAAACTAACCCTCAGTGACTTGTAATAAAGCCATTTTCTAACACCTAGCCATTTGAAACCAGTGCTGTGAGAATTTCTGGCCCTAAAAAAGTAGCTTTGAGCCAACCTGTCAGTCCTAGCCTCAGCTTTAACAAAAACATGAATGTGGTGGCAGAGGAAAGTGGTAGAAATAAGCGTTCGCACAGTGTTTGTTGTGATGATTTTGCTGGTGGTGAGTTAGTTTAGATCCAAGGCCTTTGACACCCTCTTCTGTTTTCCGGTACTCTCTTAGAAGCATTGCATCTTTTTGTTGCTTTCTGCTGGGAACGGATGATCTGAATTTACATCAAGATATTAAATATTTGTAAAAAAAAAACAAAAACAAAAAAAAGCAGATAAAAAAATGTTGCTTTCTCATTTTTTTGTGTTTTTTTTTTTAGCCCACAAACTATTAGACATTTTTACTACAAAGCAAGTTTGGTTGAAGCTGTGAATAATCATTGAGCCACTTTGCTTTAGTTCTGCATACGAGTATTCCTTCAGACCTACACTGATGCCACAATGCAGTGCCATTTGTCTTTTCTTTTTTTTTTCCCCCGTGGAAACATCAGAGGTTAAAGGAAACATATTTACCTGCTTTTTACTCACTGGAGCTGCTCTGGTTACTAGGCAGCATGATGGCTTTTCACTTTGCATCCAAGTCTGAACAGATTTCCGTGTTCAAAGCTTGATTTATTTTTTGCTGTGTCTCGGACATAAATGCGATGAAAGAAGTACTTCCAGTGCAATGGCTGCAATGCAGAAATGTTCAAATAACCGTTTGCTATCAGGCTCTGAGGTTTGAAGTCGAACCTCAGCTGCAGAATTGAGTCTTTTTGACACAGATGGGTTCAGTTCTCGTGACTTTTTAGAAGTTTCCTGAAGAAGTAGCTGCATTAACTCAACATTCATCAGACTCCAATCCAGTTTCTGCCCCGTAACGGTTTCAGGACATGTTTAAAAAGTCACGCAGATACTGATTACGTGTTTTTGTAGCTTCCTCCTGTGAAATAACGTTTGAGCACAGCAGCAGTTTATTACTAAAATCATTCTTCTTTTTTCAACAGAATTCTGCTTTCACGTTTTATTTTTTTTTTATTTCTCACCTGTTTTATGTGCCGTTTTAAAGTCTCTCGTAGCACCTAATTTAATTCAGTTGTTTCTTTTTCTGTATTGTGTTGAACATTGTGAGTGGTTGGATGAATGAAAGAAAGAAAACAAGAAACCGTGTAAGGAGTCCTCGGCAGCCTTTAACGGTATGTTTTGCACTAAGTATAGAGTGTTCAAGCTTCATTTTAAAAACAACAAAACTTTGCGCTTTGCGCTACAGTACAATGAAATTTGTTACATTATTTGTAAAAACTTAATAAATAAAAGTTGTTTAAATGAATCGGAGTGGTGAGTTTTTTTAGTGTTGTGTTAATATAAGTGGGATATTGAGAGGGTCCACTTTTTCTTACCTCATATCCAGGTTAGTTTCTGTTTTGAACAGGCATGTGGGTCATTAATGACGCAAACAAATCATTTGGGGTCTGGTTAAGTCGTGTTTTGCCCAGGAATCTTCATCACTGACCAAAATGATCTAGAAGCATCTGAGCTGGAAAAGTAAAGTTGTCTTTTCTTGGTTTTTTGTGAAGGAGTCGCACTTATGTCTCATCCAGTGACATCACTTCCTGGCCAATAAGTGGCCTGATATGTGTAGATGTCACATTTTCAGACTGAGCTGAGACCATGCTGGTACCAGGAGCTAATTTCTAATGGAAAACTAAAAACAGAGTTGAGCTGAGTAGGAACTAGTGGGAAAGGGCAAAAAAAGTGGGGAAAATCTCCTGGCAGGCAGTTGTGGCTCCTTAGTATTTCTGAATTTTTTGTACCACCTTTCCTTTTCAACTTTTTAACCACTTGCAGCCCTCAGCCCTTACACCATCAGCTTTTCATAAACAAAGATTTTAAGAAATTTGCTGGCCCAAATTTTTCTTTGTTTTGCTTTTTTTTCCTTTTTTTTTTTTAAGAAAAGTGCTTTAAAGTGATTTTTTTAAAGGAAGTTCTTGCATATGTGTTATTTAATTCCTCCACATTGAGCATTTAAATAAAAATAGAAACATTTTAGTAGATTATTAAACTATATAAAAAGGTTCCAATAAAATTAACATCAAATACATTCTACTTGCATAAAGAGCAAAAAAGAGAAAACAAGGCTCGTTAATTGAAAAAGAGATTATTTATAATAACTTTAAATGCAGTTATTTTGGACTTGTTTGCTTCTGTGTGACTGGTTTATGGAATTAAAACAATCAACTTGCACCAAGAGTCACATCGTTCATGACTTTACCTCAGATGTTTGATCCTGGAGTCTTATTTTTCAGTTTGGGCTATCATTTCTGAAAATTGCTTATCAAATTAATGTATTTGCTCCTTATTCATCTGTGATTGCTGGATAATCTGTAAAATAATAAAGGGCATGAGTAGTTTTTATTGTGAATATAAAATTTTAATCAAATATTGAACAAAGGGAGTGTGTGAGAGGTGAAGGGATCCAGATTTGGGAGCTTCCGTCGTTACAGAAAACTTGACACACCTGTGAGGAATAAACTGATTAGTAGTGAGAATTTCACTTTTAACAATGAAACTGAAGGACTGTTGGACACAAAGAGGACTTAGCAAACCATCTGTGCCATTTATTTATGTTTTTATCAACAGCTTGAAATTTGTTTGAGTAAAACTAAAGAGGAAAAGAAGCCATATGTGATCAGACAGGTGAGTCTCCTCCTGCAGTACTCGTCTTCTCCACATGGCCACTCCACTTAACTTTATTCACTTTACAACCTGCAGGATTTACAGTACTGACCTGCTTCCTGTTATCCGGGCCATAAAACAGCTTCTTGGTTCAAATGTAATCAGGAAACGGCTCGTTATGAGGTGTGAATCTGTGCTTATCATCTGTCGCCATGGATACAATGAAAAGAACTTGGCCGGCCCAGAGAAACAGAGGCCCAAGGAAGGAAGGGAGGAAGGAAAATGAGACTTACTGCTTCATTATAACAATAAATATCCATGTAGCAGTTTTCCTGCTATGATATGAAACTCCACAGCAAAAAAATTGACTGTACTCTGCATTTAGCCTTTTTAAGCTCGCTCCTTCCTGTTTCACTCTCAGAAATGATAGCGTTGCTCAGCCTTGTAGTAGAAAATGTACAGCTGGAAATAAAACGAGCAAACGCTGTTCACACTGAGCCAGATCTTCGCTTTGAATCAGGAGTGGACATAAGTTTTATTCCCCTTCTTATAAATGCGGCAGGGTCTCTGATACATGAAGTATTCGGGTGAATAATGAAGTTAATTCAAGTGTTCATGGAGTGAAGCATTAAATACAAGCAATGAAACCCACTACTTTGTTTTCCCAATAATCTGTCCAAGCAAAAGTAAACTGTGTATTTTCTTCATCTGGTAGTTGTTGTTTTGAATAGTGAGCATCATTCGGGTCTATTTGATCACTACAATGCTTGTAGATTCGGTTTGATGCAGTTTAAGTTGTGCTTGTCAGACATTAAGATCCATGTTTTTATTGTAGCCTGAGGTCAGCATCGCAAATGACCAAACACCTTTGCACAAGGTAGGCCCTGAAACTGCAGATCTTTATGGATTTCATGTCTGTGGACACATTTTCTTTGCAAACAAAGACAAATCTTTATGTTGACTTTTCTCTTGTTCTTTTTGAAGTTAGTGAAATTCCCTTCATGAACACGGTCTTTGAGGTCAAGGAAAACATTGACGACAAAGATATGAACTCACTCGCCTGCATAAAAACACAATGCACAACTTAAGGTTGCATAATAAAATGAAAGACGTAGTGCTGCACGTAGGGTCAAGAAAAACCACTCTGTACACAGATGACTGCGTCTTTACAGCCAATGTCATCACCAACTATTGATTAGATGTGATTTAATCTTGTAAAGTTGAGTTGTTGATTCAGGCCCGCTGGAGTTAAAGTGGACACATTTCATATATTACTGTATATAATGATTTAGCTGGCCAATTTACCTCCTCATTTGTGCATTTTTAATGCTTTTACATCAGTCTTTGATATGCTAAGTTATAAATAAATTGGCAGGTGATTACAAGAAAAACAGGAGAGAAATGAGTGTCCTTTCAGATTATGAAGCATTAATTCTTCATGGCATAGATTTAACAAATGCAGCTAGCTGATGAGATTATCTCTTCTTGTCAGATGATAAACTGAAAGTACAAACTGTACTAAATGTCATGACAATCTGCTTTGCCCTTTTAGATATTTCAGCCCTAATGCTACAACATCGTCACCACCGTTGTGGCTTCTGCAGCTCTCAAACACAATATGTTGATTTAAAAGACCATCTGAGGCCTTCTGTAACGTGACCTGTCTGAGCCACAGGTGATACGCAGGAACCACTGATAACAGCTCCACACCCTCACGTCTTACTCGTGGTGCAACCAGGTCAAACTTTAAAACCAGAAACCCTGACTGGGATGTTTATAGCACAAACAGGAAGTGGCCCCTGCTCCTCCAGCTTTAAACAGGCATGTCGGACCTTCTGGGAATGTCAGATGAAGGTGGAAATAAAGGAGAAACTATACGTGACAAGCATCAATGTGACTGTGTTAAATATTATTTAATAATGCTGCAAAAATAATGTCTAACGCGAGTTACCCTTCATGTATTTCCTGTACAAGTTGCAGAATCAAACCAGAAACACTGATGCTCACACTGACGTCATGCTGTGAGTTTAAACTGACTGTGAGGTCAAATCAACCACGATGGAAGCAAAACCCGGTTATCTAACTTTTACAGCATAGAGTCTGTTTTTAGTAAACAGTAGTCACACTTCTTGTAATCTTTCTGTTTATCTCTGCTATGCTAGCTTCATATCTGTTGTTGCCAAACAGCAAATGAAGGACTAACATGGAGGGAAAATATAATCAACAGTAAGGAAATGAGTTTTCTCTGCTGCTTCAAATGCATGAAACGGGATCTCAAGTTGGTCATTGAATAGTTAGATAATTATGAAAATGGTGTGTATCATAAGCTGAATGCATGGTCATTGCTATGCTATCAAGAGACTGACATGTTAGAAGCTGCTTTTAACCCCGTATCGCCTGATTTCTATTTCCAATTATATAAAAACAAAATAAATACAGAAAAAAGTAAAATAAAATGGAATTAGATAGTAAATAAGTTAATTACAGTTAATGAATAAAGAATGAATGATATAGAATGAGTGAATAAATGCAAATATATAAATAAAACAAAGTAGTTTGATTAAAGAAATTAAATAAACGAAGGCCAGAAGTGGTTTGTAGGAAATTTTAGACAACAGGCGTCATGCATGAGGTTCAACCTGAAAATGTCAGTAAACACAAAAAGCTTTAACTTTATTTAAAGCAAGTTGTTTAACTATCGGATGCTTGAAGCAACTGAAGAGTCATTTTACTGTCATCAAACAAGCATGAAGATTATTGGATATTGGAAGGTTATTGGTCCAGGCTGATATGTGGAACAAACCCAGCAAGCTTCCCAGGTTCCTCAAACTTTGTGCAGCTGTTGAAAGAAAAAATGATTTTAGATTTTTTTTTACATGATTAAAACAGTTTTTGTAGTTTTTTTTTCCTTTTCTCTCTCAGCTGTTTCTCGGCTGACCTTGAATGAAGCATTTAACCTCATGACAGCAACTTGAACCTGGCGACCCTGGACCAGGATGCTGCTGAGGTGGAACGGTGGTGCTGACCTGTAATCAGGTTCTGGCTGACTCATACCCTCAGGTGGTGGATGCAGGTGAAAGCCAATGACATCAGGTCATTACAAGATACTTTGATGATACTATATGGGACATTTCACTTCATTTTTCGGAAAATGTTCTCATATTTAAAGCTAAAAGTGTCCAGAAAAAGAAACGTTGAATGAATTTTGGTTCTGAATTGAGAATGAATGATGGGTAAATCTGTGCTGGTGTAAGGGGTGTATTCACGTAGCTGTGTGAGCATTGAACTGTTTAATGTGGGCTGTTTCCTTTTGGTTTTATATGTTTGCCTGCAGACATGTGAAGCATGTGCGGCTTGTTTGTGTCAACTCAAGTTTGTTTGTGTTTTAAACAGAGAGGAGATGGAGAACAGCTGATCTCATATAAATGACTTCAGAGCCAGAGTTTTACATCCAGGCCTGTTGGGTTGTGAAGTGATGCTTGCAAGAAGTTCTATAACTTTTTATTGATGATCTCTCACTCCTCACCTCCCTTTTAAAGCATGAGAGCAGCTCGCAGGTTTCACAGCTTAGAGAAAAAAGAATAAAAAATGAAAAAGATCATTTTAATTTTCTTTTCTCTCCAGAAAAATGTCCGAGAACATCATCAGATTAACAAACATGTCCTAAAAGTAGATCACGATGTAAAAAATGAGGCACGAATATTTTACTATATTAATTTATTTGATGAGGTAAATGCATAAGAAAGTGAATTTCTACAACGAGGTGCTGGTGGTGTCATGGTTTGGGCCTGTTGGGTGAGGATTGACAGACAAATCCTGGATTGTTCAGCCAAAAGCACACAAGTTGTTCAAATGAAGAGTGATAAAAGAGGAATAAAGTTAATGTTTTAGCATGACCAAGTCAAAGTCCTGATCCTAATCTGATGTGAGAGGTTCAAATCAGGAAACCCGTCAAGGTCCCAGGACTGAAGCTGTCCCGTACGCAAGAATGAAATTAAATTCAGACACTAAAACCAAAGATTCACATAGCTTTACCAATCGTATACCATAAAGCCATTATTCTTGATGAATAAATAGAAATATAATTGCTTCATTTTATTGTTTAATTGCATTCTTTTGGATCTAAAAATTGTATTTGTTTAATTTTAGGTCATGCTTTTACAGAATTAAGTCTTAAATTATTACAGCTACAAACTGTATCAGACCTATTGTAATAAACAGGAAAGCAGTTTTAACCCTTTCTTGTCACTGAATATTCATATAGCCAGGACCAGAAGATGGATTAGATCGTTTTAACTGTAACAATAATTGTAATAAAAAATAAAATAATCATGTCATAAAACAATGGAAAGATGTTTTATGCATATGCTGAACATGATGGAGTTTTCCAACATGGAGCTTGTTTCTGTGTTTAAGAATAAAAACACTTCCATGTGTGCCTGCAAATCATCCAAAAACACGTCTAAATTAGACTTTTTCCTCAAGACTCGAGGCCTGGCTGCTGAGACGCTGTTCGTAAACATTCACTGACTGCATGAGAAACTCACGCCTGTCAATCAAAAAGTAAGAAGTGGTGTGGCACCTTTCAGCGTGCGTGTGGGTTTGTGGGTGTTTGCCAGAATCTGGTGTGCATGCCTGATGCTTTTCAGTGTTTGTATGAAACTAAGTGGTGAGTGAACTCTGGGCAAGCTGTGTTTTCCAGGACCTTCAGGCTCTGTGTGTAAGTGGTTACTTTATGATCCCAATCTGGCCTTGACCGGTCGACTCTGCTGTTATAAACCCGCTCCTTATTGCATACGGGGGGGGGGGTTAAGAGCAAAGGGTTTTGCCTGTTTGTGTGTAAATGTGTGTGTGTGTTTTCCAGTCAGATCTCTGTTGTAGATGAATATCTATCAAAACACATCTACATGCTTCCTCTTTAATGCTAACTAAAACTCCAGATTCCTTTTGGCCTCCATGTCTGATCTTCATCCCCTTCACATTTCCCCAGAAACTCTATCCCCACTTCTCTGACAGATGATTCATGTTAGTTGGACTCTACTTACATCTCTTTATATATTTTCCTAACAGCCAGTGTTGTTCACCCAGTCAGCACAGCTTGAAGCACTCCTGGGAAAAAGCGTTTTTTCAGTTGTTTCACTTCGTAAAACAATAAATACATTTTTTTTTTCTGAAAAAAGAAGGAAAAAATGATGGATTCATTCAATCTTGAGGGGAAAAAGTTCATATTTGTTCTTTGTTCTAGCTCCTCTGGCTGTTAACGCAGTTTGAATTAGTTGAGGTTTTGACGACAGAAATGAAAATCAATATTCTTCATCAATCAGGTTCCAACTTTCTTGTATAGGAGTTGACAGATCGGCCTTAATCAGGAACAGTGCAGTGATGTGATCATGATTCAACAGAGTGTGTGTACATCAGGGGTGCCCAAGTCCCGTCCTCGAGAGCTACTAAGGTGTGTTGGAGAGGCGATGCATCTTAAAGTTGCAGGATTGTAGCTGGTGTACGTAGTAATTGCTGCCGGACCAATGAAAGCACACTTTCAGTCCATACACCAACACACCACCACACAGGGACACAGGCCAATTGGTACACATGCAGTAAAACACAACAATTGTGTTGTGAAGTATTAGCAGTCCTTTGAGTCTAGCTTAATTTTCTGGTTCGACATTGAAGAACACATTTACTCTGACCGAGGATGGAGTTCACAATTACAGCCTCACCGTGTTTGGCATTCGGTGGCTTCTTTGCATTCGGTCGGTCTACGTCCTGCTGGTCCTCACACGCTTTCTGTGTACTGAGACAAAATGTACCAAATATGATCAGAGCTCACACACCATGGTGATAAACAGTAAGGAAAAAAGAGTTTCCAAGAGAAACATGCAGATAAACAGAATTACATAGAGTAGAATACCCCCATGAATTAAGCCCTGTTGGATCATGCATCATAGAGGTCCCTGGGTCAAATCTTGGCTGGGGGTCTTCCTGTGTGGAGTTTCAGTGTATACCTGCATGTGTTCTTTCCAAATGTTTCTCCATGATTTTACTGTTGCTGGTAACAAAAACATCTAACCATCACATTTATTGACATGTCTCTGTTGGTTTATAACTTAATTATTTCCTTTTTATATACCTTGGAGGAGGCAACAAATGCACTTCATTGTGCGGTCCTGGGTTCTGTTAATCTCCCCAGACAGGCTGATGCCTTCAAAGAATAAAGATGTATTTGAAGTGAGCTTTGAAGTAGCAGAACCCAGAAACTCTGTGCTTTGGTTCAACCTCTTTTAACAACTCTTTGAAAAGCTTTGGCTTTATTTTTACTGGTAAATGTATTAAATACCTCTCTATGAAGTAGAGTCTATAGAGGAGAGACTTTCTCCTTTCATGCATGTGTGACATTAAAAAGTGTCCCAAACATGAGTTTTACCTGTTATTCCATTTGGATTGAAGGCAAATGTGCAGAAAGTTGCTTTCATTCACTTACATTCACTTCTGAGGAAGAGTTTTTTTTAGCCTTGAACATCGCTGTAGTCTGTAACTTGGTACATGTGTTTACAGTTTGTGGGCAAAAGAGTTGATTTACTGGTAAGAAGAACTGCAGACAGCAGTTGGCGGGATGTGACACACTGAGCTTTGTGGTTAATGCAGAGGTCTGATTCATACTGGGTGCAGAGAGAGTTTATCACTTGTGCCACGGAGGGTGGCTCTAAAGTCACTCCACAAACTCCCCGAGGACGACGAGTGGCCGCCTCGTAATGGCTGTAAAAGCATTCGGTGTAATGTGTGTTTTTAGTGAGCTGCTGTTATTTTGGTTGGACTGTGAATTATTTCACTGTGAAATAAACATGATGCTTGTGACAAAGCTCCCTTTAATCGGCCATAAATGTCACATTCCGGTCAGACGGGGTGGTTCCACCCCAGTTTTAACTTTCACTGAAAAGTCTCAGTTGTTCAATGGATTGCCATGTAATGTCATTAAGACTTCTTTTTTTTTGTTGTTGTTAATTGAGTCCTACAGGTCAAAATAAGGTCATTTTTGGAGAAATCTTAGTTTGAGTTTATTGACAGTCAATATATTTGTGGAGTTTAACACTTCTTTCCTAAAAAATTTTTTTGTAAATTTCTGATTCAGACTTCCTTATTAGTCAGCAGGTGGGATCTGGGTGACACTTTTACTGACTTAGTAGCTGCATATTTAACCACACGCCTCTACGGCACAAAACTGTAATCTCAGTTTATCATAACTAATGAAGGTAAAGTGGCCACATTGGCCTCTGACTGCAAATGAAAATGGAGGGTGTAAAGTGTAAAGTAGTTCCAGAGGTGGTTGATTTGTGAGATGTTGAAATGATTTTTCTTTGTTCATATTCATTATGGTGAGTGAGATAAGTAATTTACTGATGTTTCTCTTTATATAAAAACATATAAAATCTTCAGACACCCCTGCATGGTCACATCTCGTAAGTCCAATTTGCAAAGAATGGCAGTCTGAAAAGATAACAGAAAGTTCTTGTTTTAGGAACTTTTCCTTCAATTATTGCTCATTTTTCTTGCAAAGGGCTTCTAGTTATGTCAGATTCTTGGGGTGTCTTGCATTCAATGTGCTTTTGAGGCCTGTCTGCTTTGTTTCAGTGACTTTAAGGTTGGAGGACTGAGCCTTCAGCTAATGCTTATTCAGCTATTTTGAATCATTATTCTTCTGTAATGTCAAACTCTTTTACATATGGCGACATGTTGGTGTAGAATCTCAGTCATCCAGGTCACAGTAATCCACAGAGCTTGAGTAAAGGCAACAACTTCTTTGTCTTGGTTTCACCAATCAAGGTAAATTTTTCTTGGTTCTTCTTTTCTCTTGGCCAGCCTTTCGGATGAGAGGTGATGTTTTCAAGAACCAAATAAAAGAAGTCCAGTTGGCTGTTAGTCTATGCTGGCTTTCACCAGGAACACTTTCCATTTTTTACCTACTTTTTTCCTTCTTTTTTTTTTTTTTTTTTTTTAAGCTTGTCCTGTCCAGCATCATGTCAAGCAGGATTATGGTCTGGCTGCAGATAACACAGTAACTGGGTAAATGTGTGTTAATGAATGATTGTGCGTAAGATGCAAGATGTGAGGAATGAGTTGTGTTAAATAAGTACAAATGCCACCGCAATCCCCAAGATCCTTGAAGCTGCTAGCTCCTCAAGGGCAACTAGCAGCCACTACGGACCATGGAACTGAGGCAGTCCACCACAGGGACAAACACACACCTAGTCAAAAGATGGAATAGGACAGCCCCAGCCAGAGCCCCAGGGCCAGGGACGATGGACTGCAGGCTCCACCAGGCACCAGCCACCCAAGTGTGAGTTGAGTAAGTAAGTAAGGTGCCTATAATGACTAATTCAGCATCCATCTTGCATCCTAATTCTACTCTGAGCTCTCTCCAGTAAGTCTGTCTGATGTCTTACATTTTGCTCTCTTCCTTTTGCCTGCTTCCTCCCATGATGTCCTCTTGCATTTCTGTGTCTAATCAACCACGGTGTGCGTCCAAAACAGCCAATGTGTTGATATCCAGTTGCTGATATGTGACGCCATATTGTAAAGGAAATGCTACTCTACAGTGAGTCTGCATCTGGGGAGAAAAAAAAAATTAGGGAAGTGTGATTTCTCAACCTTTGGCAACCAGAACTCCAGGAATGTCCGTAATAAATGTAACTGTGGCATCAAAACAAGCCAGAGAGCATGTTCTTCAGGTCAGAAAGTGACGTAGTGCTACTTTAATGCTGATCTTGAAGGTTATTTAAGTTAAGGAAAGAAGATTTTGCCCCTGATGTCTACACAATCTTCTTGGGGGGTATTTTCCAGTCAAATGGGTTCTGATTTTAGTCTCTCCGACAGTCTTATGAGGAATGATCTTTCACACCTCAGTCTCACTTTTCTCATCTGCCATTTCTTCATGTTTTTTTCCCCCTTTTTTTAGCAGAGATTTTTATCCAAAGTTTTTTTCCACCCAGACACCAAACCACTGGGGGGGAAAAAACGGATCTTTCATTTGATGCGTTTTGGAGATCACTTCAACATTTCGCACTCTGTGCAGCAGCTCTGACTGTTCAACGTTCACACTCCACGCAGACACGAGCGCGTTAAATCAAATATTTTCCACAGGTTTGCGTCTCTCTCTCACGCACACCCAAACCTTAAGAACGCACACACCTGCACTCACACGCGCGCGCGCGCACACACACCGCCTCTCAGTTTCACGTTTCTCACTTCCTCCCTCTCTCTCCTTCTCTCTTGCTCGATCGCGGACAGTCTCTGACAGCTCACGCGGGGATCCACACGCAGCGTACCGGAGCTTTTCACGCGCGCTACTCTGCCTGAAGAGCTGAGGCTGTGGACTCTCAGAAAAAAAACACTGGAGTTATTTTGGGCTTTATTGCGCGATTTGAACTTGGTGATCACTTGCTCTGAAAAGGAGCAAGGAAGACCTTTTGAGAAGTGAGTATTGCAACGAGTTTGTAAGATGTGGAAGAATAATAAGGCTTTTCTGCGTTAGAATAGTTTTTGCTTTCATTCTCTAAATGAAAATATGAATCAATTAAAGAGAAATGATCCCTAAGAGTTGCTGAATACGCTTATCTTTATGCACAATAGCCCCTAGCGTAGGGCCCCTAGCTGCCACACAGTTTGTAAGAGAAGAAAAGTTCTTATAACACACTTTTTTTTCTACAGCAGGACCTCCAATTTGTGGTTTTTCTGCTGCTGCAGCAGACAAACCTGCAGATAGAAACAGACATTTATTTTAGCACATGTCTGTTGCAGGGTTGTAATTTCCCTGTAGTGTAGCCGACATGCAGAACGGTGTGTGTTTCCCAGTCAAAGTAAATTAGAGGTGTTAATTTTCAGTAGTGCAGCCTCTGATCTCTGTTTACTAAGTAAACTATCTGCTGCTAAGAGAGTTTCAGGAAGAGGAGGAGAGAAAAGTCTCGTTTTAAATGAGATTACTGGTTTCATTCCCTGAACTATTCATGAAAACCTGGCCAGATTCCAGAGTATGACTGCTTTCTATCTTTCATAACCACATTCCACATAAAAATGCCATTTCTAGACATGATGGAAAATTCTTCAACATGCTACAAACGTTTAGTGAACAGACACAGATATGAAGATATCATTTTCAATGTCTTTATTGTGTTTTGAAAATGCCCTGGAGAGAGTTAGATGTATGTTTTGAATTTCATGCCAGAAACACACTCAAAAAAAGAATGTGATGCAAGAAAGATATGGATGTTTACTGAATAAACAAGTAGCACCATTCAGGAAGGTTCTACAATCAGCTAGTGGTGAGGGTGTCAGGATTGGGTGTAAAAGGAACATCCACTAAAATGTTACTCTTTCAAAGCAAAGATTGGTTGTAGGTTTCCACTTAGTGCTCAACTCTGTAAAAGAATCAACAATAAGCTTAAAAGAAAAAAAGATTGCAAAAAATCTTTGGGCTTTTACATCTACACTTTCTGACAAGATTTTGTCACAAAGTTTTTATGTGTAAAGGCCAAGGATGGAAACCAGTGTTTGGATATGTGTCAACTGGGAGCCTTCAAGCATCAGAAACTGTCGTGCCACTATAAGTAATATAGTCATATAAGCACAGGTATATCTTACAAAAAAAACTCTACTTTCAACGTAGACATGCAGAAATGTAAATTGAAACTGTAATTAGAGAAATGAAGCAGAGTTCTTCGGAGATTAGCTGGTCTCAGACGGACAGAAAAACAGTGGATGTGTTCTATGGTCAGATGAGTCACCCTTTCAGTTGTTTATGGATAAAAAGTCATGTCAGAATCTGCTGAAGTAGCAGTCCTTCAGTGTCCATGGCAGTATCCGGATTTCCTAAAGTTAAAACTTAGCCAAACTTTTTTTGTGTGTGTTTTCCTGCAAATTCTAGACTTGTTCATATTTTCTAAATATAATGAAGTTGGTTGGTGAACACAGTGGAAATAGTTTCCTTTTTACATGTGTCTGTCACATAAAGGTTCACAGTAATTAATAAATCCATTTTTATTTCAGTTTAGAAAACTTTCTAACTTATCTGGAAATGTAGTTTGTAACTTTAGTGCCATTAAACAAGCCAATAAATCCCTCTGTAGTGTGTCTTTGGAAAGAGGTGCCAACAGGAGGACCAGTTTGAAATCACTGTGCATGTGTGGCATTCATTTCAGATACATTTCCCTGTTTATGGCCAAGTGTAACTTACCAGAGCTGCAGTGAGTCAGAGACGGGGTTGTGGCTGTTGATAGTCACTTTTTTTTTTATCACACACAAATAGTTATGGCATTGAAAGTGGCGAGTCTCTGGCCTCAAATCAGTCTCTTCAACTGAGCTGACCATGACTTCTCACTCTGCAGTTATTTTTATATTGTCAACTCAAGTAAACATATCATCCGCTGGACCGCTGCCCGACAGGCCAAACAGTTTTTATATAGTGAGACATCATCAGAGCATCCACAACACACTTGTCTTGTACTGCTCTAAGTGATGTGTCTTTGCTGTTGCATGCATGCTTTGCAACAAAAAATTTAAAGCCACAACTGAAACAGAGAAGTGGTTCACAACCCCCCACACCTTCCCCCCCTGCACACAGCATGTTTTGTAAATGTTGTTTCAGGCTGTTGGGCCTCGAGGGAAAAAGAGCAAAATTGTGGATTTACACTGATGTAAGTCGTGATGAAGCCTCAGCTTCACCTCATTTGATTTGCTTGATGTGTGTGTCATTCTATCTGTGCGTGTATGTGTGTGGGAGAGCGAATAAGCAGGGGGCATTTGAGTTTGTGGGAGGATCAAATATCCGTCTCAACCACTTTACTGTAATTTGATTAGAACACTGTGTCTTGATAGCTTGATGTGAGTCTGTGAGGGTTGTTGTTATGTCTCAGACCTACCTGACATACTCTTATTTATTTATTTATATATATATATATATATATATATATATGATAGTGTGTGTGTGTGTGTGGGGGGGGGGGGGGTTTCCCAACTGATTCTCTCCTCCTATGAGATAAATTCTGCAGAAGTTTGTTAAGTTTAGCTCGGAAAAGC
>JBBBVU010000025.1:15413326-15483949 GCA_037177055.1 Atherinosoma microstoma
AATGAGTAATTGTGCAGAGCTTCATAGGCTGTTGTATCCTTTTAATTTGAGTCAGGTGTGTTGAAGAAGGAAACATTAAAATCCTGGAGGACAGTGGCCCTCGAGGGCCGAACTTTGACACCTGTGCTTTAGGTAATCAATCTGGCACACATTAACTCATTTTGTTACTTATCATGGAACAAAAACAAAAGTGTATTTTATCGCAGGCTGTGGATTTGTTTTTGTAATTTCTCACCTCTTTAATTGTTGGCACATTGCTGTTATTTTTTTCCAACAGCAGGAACCTGAGCAGCGTTGAATATGAAGGAAACCTCCATGTTGGCCAGGGGTTCGTCCAGCGACCTTGTTTGTCCCGACAGGACTTGGTTACTTCCTCCTGCAATTAAGTTAACAAAATACATTTCAACCACTGATTGAGAACTGTGTAAAGGTGGGAGCCCTCTTAAAGAAAGTCATTATGAAATCTAGAACAAACAACAAAACAAGATCCCAAAAAAAGGTCTGAGGTGAAGTTGGGAGAGCATAGATATTTGTTTCAGGCCTTCATTACATTTGGTATCAAAGTGAGTACCTGGAAAATCCAATCACAAGCGAACTGCGCCAAGTACAGGTGTGAATTCACTCAGGACGGACTGGTTGGACCTTATCTGAGGTGGTCTAGGACGTGTTTATCCACATGTAACACCTCAATTAGGGCTGAATGATTTGCAAGGCGAGAGATTGATTTTCATGTTACGCGGCGCCTGATCCAGGTTCCAAACCTGGTCCGTGCTTTTACAAATCCACTTGTTTCAGTCGTATATTCCTGACGTCTTTCATGTGCAACAATCATTCGAACATCGTGAACAGCTACACTCAGCTCACGTTTGTCACGTCAGTTTCAAACCTCATTGTGGACTAATTTTCCATGTATGACTGAAACGCTGTGACAAAAAACATTTTATATATATACATATTCAAAAAAAAAACCAAGCATTAGGTAATAAGAAGCTCCCAGATTTGGTACAGCTGCTGGAAAGTTTTACTGAACTGGATCATCCAGAATCCCAGCTTCCTGATGTTATATGTAATGTGCACCCACACACACACACACACACACACACACACACAGCAAAGGTGTGTGTAGACACTGGAATTTCAAGGGTTAAAACCTTCAGTGCGAGTATGTGCATGTCTAAATCAGTTGTACTGACACTGAGTTCACCATCATTAATAAACCCTTCCATGTCTCACCTCAGGCCTGGTACAGAACTCAGCTTCCTGACATATTTGTAATTAATTCCACAATGAATGTGGTTCAAACGAATCTTAAAAACACATTCATGTCTAAGTAACGATACAGTCCAGTTAGTGAATGCATTTATGCTTGTACCAAAACGTCAGGGACCTGCTGATGTCCCGGTTGTTGCTCAGCTGTATAACGAGTTTATATGCATGCGGAACAGGTAACTGAGATCTGATCATGAGTCCACTCAGGAAGCATGTTGGAGCGGACTGTAGCACCAGGTGAACACTTAACACCTGTTAATACCAAGTGTGACCAGGTAGACAAGAAGGTGTTACCTCCAGTCGGTAGTCCAGACGGAAGCTCTTGCGAGATGAGCTGCTCTTCCTCTGAGTCCGAGGATTCATCTCTGCACTCTCCGCACCTTGAGGCCCTCCGCCATCCTTAAGAGCAGGTACAAAGTGACAGGATGAATTTACAAACTATTTAAGGCTAGGGAATAAACACCGTTCATCGCAACCACCAACCAGTTGTGACATAAAAATCTAAACTGCAAGCAGTAAATCATTTTATTTTGCCTGCTCTGATGCAGTTTGGCTTCTACAGACAACCGGAAGAGAAAATAAATTAAAAAGTTACGATTTTCATTGACAAAATTCTTGTTTAAAATATTGTAGCTCTCTGCGTGTCATATTCTGTGGGTCAGAGCAGAGCTGGAAGGTTTCTCTTTCCTCCCCTTAGATTGCTAATCTACATCCTACACCCTCGCTTGCTTCTTGGCTTTAGCTGAAACCTTGTTCTGCAATGGTAATTACTGGATGAAGTGGGGCTTTGTCTCAGGGTAATAAAGGTACATTTTCTTCCCTTTCTTAGCCCTTCCTGAATATGCTTCTTTACAAGGTCCTCATCTGAGTAAGTCCACATATGGCAGTCTCATGTTAATCATTTCCTCTGACGCATTTGTTTCCAAAACAAACGCACCAAAAAGATACAAATATTACCGACAACTGTATCTCATGGATTAAATCTGATAGAATATTTGCAAGGCTAAATAAACAGAACTCTAAAATTACATAAAACATGCTTTTCTCCTTCTACCCACCGACTTTTTTTCTCAAAAAGCTATTTTTTTTTGTCTTTTACTACGTCGACATCTTATTTAAAATCATCCAAGTTGAGAGCATTACCTCCACCAGGCCTTTGCTCTCCTCAGGCGCTTCTCTGTCTGAAGATGAAGGCTTCTCCATGAATTCACCACCGCTGCCACACCTAGCACGGACAAACACACACACACAGTTAAAAGCCAATTTACAGTCAGCACACTCATGATTTGACGGTTAGTCCTCAAAGTGCCTGTAACATCCCTTGGTTACGGGTGCGGTAGAGGCTGCTGAGGATTACCAGAACATTACACATTCACACACACACACAAGTCGTCTACCTCTACTGTAACAACGCCTGACAGTTTAACTCTTTTGCATTTAAGGCTGATAATAATCTACTCTCTGTTGTACTGTATTCAAATTAAGCTGCTTTCAGAGGGGACATTTCTGCGCTTCCCTACTTAAAGGGAGGTCAATTCAGCAGGAAAAGCTGTTGACTAGCAGGCAAAAGGTTGATTTATGAGAGCAGCTTAATGGCTCTAACAGTTATGTAGACACAGAGATATAGAAGTTACTCTGTAAGAGCAAATAAGACCACTTTAAAAAAGGGACACATAATGGAAAAAATTGCTTAACTGCATATTTGTGGTGTCTAATGTGACGATGAAACAATGACATAACACCAGTAGACTTTCTCTGTTAACACCAAATCTGAAAATGCATCATTAGGTAAAGAGTTCAGATTTGCTGGGTAGTGTCACATCACCACTTAATGTACAGATGTCTCATATCTCCATCTTTATCTCCATCCACAACATCAAATTACACTGCGTTGACTGTTTTTAGACGTGGGAGCTGGAAACTCTTGCTTTGCTTTTAACAATAAATGAGCCGATACTGCTGGAGGAGTACTTTGTTTAATGTACTGCTTCCTGATCAGGAAATCCTTGTTGCTGCCGTCTTTGACTTTTAGAAAAGATTGCAGCATCAGTAGCACGGCACTGAATCCCGCCACATTAAAATCAAACATCTGGGAAACGTTGATCATATCAACTCTTAATGTTTGCCTCTGGAAACTTAAACAGAGAGGAATGGACTGATAGTAAAGTCCAGGGTTTATCCTGCAAGTGGCCAAGAAATTATATGATTTTGACTCATCTAACAATTACTGGGTATTACATTACCTTTAGATGTCCTATCTGTTGTGCTGTGTTTTAATAACCACAATTAAATCATCACATCAATAACGGCAAGAGTGCACCTTAAAGAGGAATGTGATCCAACAATCAGTGGGCAAAACATCTGAGAATAAAACAAGTCAAGTATTTCTCTATCAGTTTCGACCCTAAAGCGCTCGGTTTGATGTGTGTGCTAGTGTGAGCTCTTCTGCTGGGTGCGATATAATAATAATAATAATAATAATAATAATAATAATAATAATAATAATAATAATAATGTGGGAGTCAAGTGGTTCACTTGTGAAAAATAGAAAATAACATGTCTTCTCCTGAAACTCAGACTGTACACATACTTCTCTTCCCCAGTTTCAAAGCCAAAACAATAATTAAGTCACTGGTAAATCACCACAGTCCCAGTGAAAAAGCAAAAACTGCTCTAACTGCTAAATCTAAGTAAGTTAAACACGTTGGTGCAATATTTTGAGCTAAATTCAACAACAAGCTTAAAAGGTGTGATGGCCAACAATGAAATTTAACACTTTGCATGAACTAGAACTACACAGAATAATGCAGGAAAACATGCAAACGGAGATTTACAGAATGGATCAACACTTTGGTTTAAAGGCAGAAGAGGGAACTAACTATTACACATATACACACTCCTACAAACCTCATCACAGCCCTGCCATATCCTGTTATTATCCAGTGCAGCACACACCCTGGCTGACTATCCAGTCATGAATATTTCATAAACCACCTAATTCATTAAAAAGAAAAAAGAAAAAACACACATCTGAAGACGGCCATCTTTGCCGCCTCCCACTGATTTTAAGACACTAGTATGACTCCTTCATCCCAACATACTGAATACATATTAACAGATGGATCTTCTATCAGACTAAAGAGACATTAACACTAGTACAGTTCATGCATCAAAGCCCAAACAATACACTAAAGTTATATCATGCTGATGATGCACTCAGCCTCATGAATGGACTTTACACAGAGACACTGGGATAACAATGGATCTCTGTGGCTAACAAAGATGTGTGCAGCCAGGCTGAGTGGCTGATCTGCTCATATAAACAACAACAAACACAACCGCAGGTCAGACTCATGTTTGAGGTGAAGCTAATTATCTCCACTGATGCGACCAGACATGCGGCTTCTAAGGTGGTTTTAATAGAAACTACATTTACCCAGAACAATGTTAAAGTCACGTGTGAGAGAAATAAAAGCCAACAAATGATATCAGTGCTACTGTCAACTGTGAGAGACAATCAGCGACTTCCCGAAACTAAAAGAGGTACAGACATGCAAGCTAAACCGTAGGGCATCAACTTACCGACATTTTAACTAAACACTAGCAAACCAAACGTGTTACTCGGTTAAAAGGTGTTTTGTTAAATGTTACAAGGTCGTTGCAGGCTGTAAAACATCCCCTCCAGAGACCTACCTGGGAAGTCGAACTCAACCTATCGCCAACAGTTGTTTTCTCAGCGAGGAGACATGTTTGTCCTGCTTCAGTGTTTTAATGCGCGCTGGGTATCATGACTGGGAGCGACGCGGTTCACGGAGCATTTCCAAAGCGGTTTACATGACTGCTGCGAACCCCGAGGTAGAAATGATTAAAGAGAAGATACAGAGACAGGAAAGCTAAAAGGTGGCGGCGGTAAAGACCGCTGGTAGGATGTACTACAGTTAGTAATAGGTTGAGGTTTTGCTCATGTAGCAACAGAACGATGAGGTTCACGACTCGGTACCAGCTCGGTTTCTCTGACGTCGGTGGTAAAGCTTTGATCACGTGACAGCCCCTCTGCTTAACGGGCGGTTTGATACACAACTACAAACGGACTGAAGGTTAAATCCAGGAAATAATATATTCGCAAAAATATAAATAATATTTTTTGTTTTTGTTTTTCCACCACCACTTTTTATAGTGAAATAAGTTGTTTTTTTTTTGTTTTTTAAATTGAGCTAGAAAAAAAAATCATGCAAAAACAAAATACACAATTTTAAAATAATGAAAGTATATTAAAACCTTGCAACTTGAAAACTTCTAAAAACAAAGAGAAAATGGAATATATAGACGTATTTGTTGGCTTTTGACCACAGTGTCTTCAACATAACTTACCTGGAGTTCCTCCACCTGATGAAGGACAGCTGGAGGGAGTTTAATACAAGGAGACTCTCTAAATTCAATCGTGAACAGACCGGATTTAACTTACTTCTATAAATAAATAACTGCACAGGCTTAAACAACAGCGTTTCCATTCTAGTTCTTTATACTTAAACATACTTTATGAGCGGGTTTAATTCAGAAAACAGGCAGAGCAAACAAAGTTGCACATGTGCAACTGTTCCGACGTCCGGGCTGAAAATGTTGCTCGAGCTTCCTGTTTAGATGCTTTTACGTACAATCGGAAATCTGATAACTTTGTGTTTTTATCAAGTTTAAATTAAGCTAGAAAACTACAAATATAATTAAAAAGAAAGCTTACAAAAGCTGAATATGACTGAAACTGATGTCTGGCATTAACCCTAAAGCGCCGTAGTATTAATGATTATTATTCATTTGTCAATAAGAGTTTCTTTGAATTTGACAACCTGCCTGTAGGAGTCCACATCCCCAAACCAATCCTAATTAAAAGGTCTTTCTTCTAATCTCACTAAACATAATTCTAATAGGACAAAATGGATCGAGGTTTCTCGGTTGATGCCCCTACCCTCTGCAATTCTCTCTCCTGACCTTACCCTTTCCAAGAAACTAATCAAAACCAATCATTATAAAGAGTAAAAACTTATTTTTCAAACATGATAAAAAAAATGAATCAAACCATGGAAGACCACCTTTTCATTACATGAATTGAATTAAACTGGTTACTCCCATTAACAAACTATAGACTGACATAATTGTTATGCTCTGTTATAATTACACTAATGTGACTGCAACTCTTTATTCTCGTCTACATCAAGACTCTCACACCTTTTATCAGTTGCTCCAAAACTCTGCAGCGAGACTCCTCAAATCCTAATTTCACTACACTGACTTCCAGCCTCATTTAAGATCCAGTACAGAATCTTCCTTTTCATCTATAAAGCCTTGAAGAATTTGGTGTCAAAATACATTTGTGAACTTTTGACTCTTTACACTCCTGCCAGACCCGTGAGGTTCTCTGATCTTGGTTCATTAATAGCAATTATGTCTGATTTCAAGAGTACTACGCTTTGTACCATTTTGTCTTGTGGAAGATTTCTTGCTTTTTCTTATCTCAAATGTTTTTACCAATGTCTTTTCCCCATGCTGTTTCTACATTTTGTTGACATTCTTGCTTCTAATGTTGTAGCTATTTTTCACCTGCATTTTTATGTAAAGCCTTTTTAAAAGCTTCTATATAAATAAAATTTACTTGCACTCATCTGTTAGCTTTGAGAGGAACAATTTTTCTAACAAGTTGATCACTCTTAAATACACTTTACAGATGCTATCAAACCTAAATGTTTTCAACATAAGAAACATACATGTAATGCTGTTAAAAAATGTTTATATAAAAATGGTTGGTAAAAAAAAGAAAGAAGCAATTCACAAGAAAACATTCAATGAAAACAATTATGCATCATGGAACTTTTCTATTGATGATACACCTTACATCTATAGACTTATGGTTTAACATTAATGAAAAATTATTATATTCTTCTTCCAGTGCGTTGTTGGAACTGGTGGGGCCAAGTTGCATAAATAGTACTTGTTTGTGTATTGGTCGTTCTGACTCACACCACAATCCTTAACAAACCTTAACTTTTGTCTGAAAGAAGAAATGGTAAAATATGAGACTTCTCCATTTCTGTGTGTGTGTGTCTCTCAGTGATCTTTATGATCTCCATCCTCCTCCAGTTTCCTGATCTCTGCCTTCAAGTGGTTGATGTTTTCTCTGCTGGCTTTCAGTTTGTCTTTCAGCTCCGTGATCTCCTGACTCGTTCTCTTCTTTGAAGCTTCCACTTTCTCCTTTGTCCTCTGCTCCAGCTCACCGACTGCAGAAACAAACAAGAACGCACAAAAAAACATGAAGAAACGGCTTCTACCAATGTGAATGTCATGTAGTTGCAGAAAATGTTCTTTACGCAGGTCACTGTGGTCAAACTGCAACTAGTAGGAACAGTATATACATACACACACACACACACACTTTAGTTTTACAGTTAAATATGCAAGTACATACACTCTGTCTCATGCTTGTAGGCTCCAAGTGTAAGTTGTCTTGATGTAGTCAGCAGCTGCTGCATCATGGCAGTGGGATCCTGAAAGATCTGAAAAACAAAGTATTCAGGTCCATAAGATGAAATGCATATCGACCAATGACTGCACTTCATTATCTACAGCGACATTCAGGAACACACAAATTAATCCAGTACTGACTGTGGTGGTTACACACAAGATCGTTAGAGGACCTGTACCATTTCATCATAGAACTCAGAGACAACGGTCTTCTTAGGCATGGCACTGGAATCTGACTGGAACAGCTTCAACAAATGGTACAGAGTCACCTTAAAAAAAAACAAACGTACAAACAGACCTGATTACTATACTCTACCAAATCACTTATTTCAAATAATGTGAAAACTATTAAGCAAACAAGGACAAATCAGTCACATAATTTCTCCTTTTCCCCCTTAAAGACTTGCAGACAGTATTTCTTGTGGCTACGTGTGATGGATCTTACTGGTCTCTCATTGGGATCAATGAAGAAAATCTTGACGATGATCTCAAACTCCCCCCAGCCGGTCTCTGTAATCTCATATGGAGGCTTAGTGACCACTAAAGAGAAAAACAGACAGAATGATTCATGTTTTTTGTTTAATGTGCCTTATAACTATTTTTACATGCAATGAAACAATACAAGTTACTCACTCTCTCTAAAAATGCTTTCAACACAGATGAACTCACCTCTTAATGGGTTACCATAGCTCTCATGGAGCTTGAACTGGATCTTCTTCACATAGGCCGACATGTCCTGGAAGAACATTTTAATGTGTTCACACATGATAGAAGATTTAAAGCTCTGAACCAGCATCTAGTCGAGCTAGGTGTCTTACCTCATTTCTATAAGGCTTCACATAAACAGACCATTGGTGTGTGTGTCCATCTTCTTCTCTCTTCTTCCCAAAGTAACGGGCAACATTTCCAAACACAATAGGCTTCACTATCGTCACTCCCTACAATAAAACATGGCACGTAACAAAAGAAGAAACAAGAAAGAAAGGTTACGACACCATTTTTTGTAAATATTTAAACACCATCAGCTATTTAAACCAGTAAAAATGATCCCCAATGCTCTGAACAGACGTTACCTTAACGCGCCCCCCGGAATCTGGACCAAATTCTGTCATCTTTTTGAACATAGTAGACCGCAGACACGTTTGAGTTAAATCTTTAGTATACTCTAAAGGAATTTTATCGTCCCCCCGTGTTTATCCACCGCTATTAGATCTGCCATTTATGCTTTTAAAGTTTTACATACGAAACGAGATCCCTTTATGTGCTCGGCATACTGACGCCGGAAGTAATGAGTACAGCGAATTTATTGTTCCGGTGTAAAACATACATCGACATAAGAAAACAAGTTCCGCCTCGACATGAAACATGTCCTGATGTTTATTATTTTCATATACCTTCGAAACTTAAAACATTAAACCTAAATGAGGCCCCCCCAAAAAATGCTTAAGTTTAATGGATCTTTATGAACAGATAATTAACCATTATAGGGTTACCTAATGGGATCAAGTAATGCTATAAAAAATATTTCTCAATGGCCCTAATACGAAGCACTGATGTCATTTAATCCATGTGACGAAGAGGCTAATGTTAAATGGTACCAAGGCATCAAATATATATTCCATACCTTTGACCTGCATGGCTGAAGCTGTCAAAACAGTCTAGAGACCCTGTACCAGGTCTACACCAAACCAGATACTGTGAAAGCCTTTAAAAAAGGATAAATAAAAAATGAAGCAACTATAGCTGTGAGCTGCCTTTCTATTTTCCTTTGACGTTTCAGTACATTCCCCAGATCAGATGATCTTCAAATTACTCCTTCCTTTCTACTTGTTCTCTGGGTAGGAGGTACCAGATATACCAATAACTACACATATCAAAGGAAGACGCATATTTGACAACTTTGTATTTCTGAGGGTTTTCCCCAAAAAATCTATAAACTTTCTTGCCAATTTAATAGGTTCAGCAGCCTTTACTGGCCCTCTGTACTGGGGTGTTTTTGTGTCAACACTTGTCATCTCCAATCTACTCTCTCTTGCCACTGTGGGCTTTAACAAGAACTTTAATAAAAACCTACTGAAAAAAAGACAGACCAAAGTCATATTTTATATATGGTAAGGTGTATATACAGGTATTGAAGAAAGAATTAAAAGTGTTTAAACTTAAACTCCCTGAAGGTAGCAATACTTTCATCCAACTTTCTCAAATCTGTAATATTTCAAAACAAACATTTTAAGGTTCAAGTTTATTCACCGATGTTAAATCTAAAAACCTAGAATGAGCTCAACTAAGAAATAATTTGTTGAAATACTTTGGTATATTCTATACAAATGAAACAAAAGAAAACCAAACATAATTTAGGATCTTTTTTATTTAAAACTGACATGTGTACCTACCACATCCCTCTCACTGAAGGCACTTTGATCAGACTGTTTATAATTACCAGTAGAAATAAACTACAAAACAGCTCATTTATTTACAGCATTTTTTTTCTTTTAAGCTTTTTAAATCATGCAGCCCAGCCCTGCTCTTTACTGGGCATTTCTGAAGTTTGGCAGTGCATTCATTTAGTTTACTCCTATTCACTGCTCTCGGTAACTTCCAGAAATAATCCGACTTAATACGGACACGTTGCCTTCTAACTGATGACAAAGCAGCTGAGGATCTGTAAATGTTTAGGTTAAAAAGAATCCTTTCAATCAAATAGTGAAAAGAACATTTTAAAAGTTTCCAACTCCTTGTGAAGGGTAAAGTGTCTCATTAGACGCAGCAGAACCATCCAGACTTCTCATGCGCACATTTGCTGTGGATGTAGACCTGAAAACACTTACCTTTGGCACTGCAGAGAGAAACTAGCACAGAACGACTTTCACTGGTTTACAAGTTCATGAGAGCAAATGGATAAACATTCAATACAAAACACTGTAGTTAAAATATGCTTCTTTAAAATGTTAGAAAGCTGATTTTGAGTTTCCCCATCTTTGGGTTGAGGTTCACACATTTGTTTTACTTCATTCTCAATTGCAGAATTATTGCAGTTTATGGTCATGAATTTAAACGGACATGATGGATTAACAAGTGTCTTTTTAACAGTAATAATGTCCAGTGAGTAAAACAAGTACACAGAAAAAACAGAGTTAGCTTGCCTGATTCTGTTCATCAATAATTCAGCTTCCTGTTAATTGTAAAGGGATTTCTATTTAATTTAACGCAGACCTGGTCTGGGATTAAAGGATAAACTTTGAGATGAACATCGGATTAGACACCATTTCATCACTGAACTTTGACATTTTGTCCTTCCATTTTTATTTTCTCAAATTAAAAAAAACTTGTATGATTTCACAGTTCAAATGTCTCTGTATTAAACCATATGAGCCAAATATAGTTGATTTGTATTCAAAAAGTTTGGTCTCAAACAGTGAAAACATGAAAGTTGTTGCCATCTTTCCAACCCATTGCCTTTCAGACAGCAAAGAAAGCTTTGTAGAAACAAAACAATCTGGAAAAGCATGCAAGACATGTCACATGACAGGTGGCAGAATAAAAAGGGTGCTGCAATGCACGTAATTGAATTAATAATGTTGCAGCACATTTCTTGATGAAACTGACAAAATTTAGATAACAGTACTAACACATTAAATAACAATGTTTTTCACATTTATAAAACATACCACAAACAGTTTGGTTGTACCTTACTGTGGTGACGATTGTTCAGTGTAGTAACACATGAATGACACGTCAGAAGCCACTTGGTGAACAGCAGCATGTTGGTTTTTCATTTACCATCTTTAGTGAACTGCCTCAAAATGTCTTATATACACATTTAAACTTGATCAAAGTCTGCTTATATCTCTTTCTGCCCATCAGAACACATTCAAAAATATACAATCCTGTTATTTGTCTTACCTTGTAAAAGCTTATCCATTTAAAATAAAAACAAAAACAAAAAGACTACAGCTAAAAAGTGTCTAAGAGTGGAAAACATCTCGCAGTCCAAAATATACATTTAATATAAATGAACTAAACATGTAGAGGAATTCACCAAATGCAAAGTGTACATCAGTTAACATTTTTATTACAACATCATCTAGTTTTTAATCAAAAAAGCAGAGACATATACAAACATACCAACCATGAAAATAATAAACGAGAATGAGAGGGAGGGTAGGAGAGAAAACACCAAACATGTACCCTATAAAAACTACTCTAAACTTAATGTACACAGTACAGCGAGCCGAAACAAAAACAAAGATGTAATGTTTGTGTCTATTGTGGGATCGCACTGTTGTTTTATTGTTTCTTTGCCAAAAAAGCATCACACATACTCATCGTTTCAAATAAAACAAAAAAAAAACAAAACAAAAACAAAAAAAAAGCTGTTTGGAAAGTTTCTTTCATCTTTAGTTACCATGAGCATAGAAGTTTGGATAACAAAGCCTTACAGAGACCAGGGTCCTCCATCCACTGCTGAGGCAGACAACAGATAGAGAGAAGGATGGGTGGAGAAGGAGATAAGAGAAATGGAAGGGGGTGGAGGAAGAGATGCTGGCGGTAGTCCTGTCCGGTCATGCAGGGTGAGCGGGATGGGAGGGGGTGGGTTGGTGGTGGTGGTGGTGCACTGAAAACATTCCTCCTTTTCCTTCCTTCCATCCTTGATCCTCGTTAGCTGAAAGGTGTCAAAACGAAGGGTGGAGTTTGGTTTCGAGCCAGCCCAAGAGTAAACACTCCCCCCACTCATTAAAACCTCTATACTAGATAACCGTGTACACCAAGGCTGGGTTCAATTCACCGTCATTTTGAGTCACGAGTTTGCTGATCGTACAAGTCTTAAAGTGGGAGGGGAACAAAAAATCTGGATTAAATGGAAAACGGGCCCTTTTAGGAAAGCAAGCTCTTATTCACTCAGCTGACTGTGTATTTCTCCCAACCCTAGCACAGACACACAAACATAACATGCACATTTCTATATAGTGTCCAAGAAGTCGATATGAAATCCATCAGCAAATACACACATAAGAAAATATTATTCACTCATGCACGTCCTAAAGATTTCCTTCAGTCAGCATTAGAACATGAATTTTAACGTTATGCATACGGAGTACAGGTGTTGACATGTTACATGTAGGACTCTGACATACATAAATAGAGGTTCAATCTATCTTTGAGACTTGGGACAAAGGGAGTTAGTCATTTCTGGAATAAGCATTGTTGACAGTGAGCCTGTTTACGTGACCATCAACATCAGATAAATGTGAGTAATCAGAGAATTGTAATAATCTGATATAATCTGATATGAGCCGTGCGTCTATATGCACTTCAGAAATACAATATCTGAAATTGGATTCTATATTACCAGTCCATTATCACAGACCTTCCCAAAATGGGGATCCCAAGAAAATTTCAGGGGGATGGACAGATCATATTCATCAAATAAATTTGGGATTTTTTTTAGGCCTGTCAAAATTAACACATTAATGCAAAGAGTAATCCGTGAAATTATTTTCTAATGCTTTCATGCATAGATATATTCATTACTCATGCCACAATAAAAATATGAACACCAACATTTGTCATCTTGGGGGATGTGGTGAAAAAGTTATCATACCATTATCGTATTGATTTCAGTTTGTATGTGTGTGGTACAAACGTGTGTATTATGATTAGCTGCTAACTGCTAACGTGAGAGGTAATAAGCTGCTAGTTTACAGGTGAATGTTTTACGTCAGTGGTTCCCAAACTTTGAAATGTATGAAGAAATGCACCGCAAAATAGTAATGACAGAAATAGTCTTTAGCTTGTTACTCATGCTATATTAATGAAGTTTCCCAGACTTTATCATCCAGTGTCCAGAAACAAAGTTATTATGAGTTCTATTTATAATAATATATTTATATAATAAAATATAATCTGAATCTCACCCGGTGAAGCTGAGCAACACAGCTCTACAGATGCTCAGATGTAAAGACAAAATAAATCTGATATTACAGGTCTACATGCATGAAGGCGTCGGGGTATTGGGGAGAAATCTAGGTCTGTTAATCCGATTTCTCATAACCCAATATTAGCAGTTATCTCATAAAGGATTTTAGGTTTTGCGATCTCTGCATGACCTTTTGAATTATGTGAGAACCCCACTAATCAGGTTTTAGTCTGATTTTTGATGTGCATGTAAAAAGGCTCAGTGTTCAGCAAATCTGAAATCCAATGAGCAACTTATCCCACAGCTGGCTCTTTTATTTATTACTTACAAAAGTATTATGAACTCCAATGATGAATAAGACTAAATTATCAATAGAACAAAATCATGTTTAACTCATTAACATCACCAAAATCACAACAGATTTAACCACAAATATATATATATATATATATTTTTACGTCTTCTCATTTTCACTGGCCCTCTACAATGCACCAGCTTCAAATTTAATCATTAACCAGTTTAATAATGACATATGTAGTTTTCTCTGAATATTTCTTCTTTTTTAGTTAATTCTCATAAATCTGGAGCTAACTGGGCTGTTTTGTTCTGGAGTCATTTTAATAGTGTGATCATATTTCCATTACATTGTACAAGTTTGGGTGGACAAAAGACACAGAGCTACACACTGTAAACTTTTAACCACACAATTACAATACTAAACTTGTTCTAAAAAAAACACTTTGGCTTCATTAGACTATGATTCAAAGAAGACATAGAAGACAAAACAAAGAGTAAGGCACTTGGTGAACTGCGACAGAACAAATTAATTGATACAACAGCCAAGGGAGCGGGTCACCTATATATATATATACATATATATATATAGATATATATGTGTGTATGTGTGTGTTCGTGTAGTTTGTTATCAAAACCACTTAAAAAACAAAAAACAAAAAAAACACGACAGGAAAGGGTTCACTCAAAGTTCATATTTCCAGTGACCTAGCAAACAATACGAGTCAAATAGAATATTTTTCGCTATAAGGGGAGAAATAAAGTTCAGCATGCAAGTTACAGAAAACTATGTCTTATCAAAATTATGTTAGCAGTAAAGAGAAAAAGGACTGACCAGATTTAATCTGAAAAATTCAATGTACCTTTCAAGATTAACTTAACATTTTCAGATGAAATGGTAAAAATTCAGTTACATGAAGTCATTTCATTATCTTTAGCTTTGAATTTAAGATGAAGCCCCAATAAAGTTCTGCTTTACATGGTGCACAGATGACAAATAGAGTTAGGGTCTCAATCAAAAACTGCAAAATGAGTACAGATGTGACATGGTTTAATATTCAGTTTAATACTGTATCTATGGTTTTCAGTCATGGAAATAGTTAACACGGTGGATAGCTGCAAACAAACATAGCTCAGCTCACAGTTGCCATTTTCACCATTTTGCCAAACACTGTGGTCAAGCCCAGTGGAAAATCAATACTATCAATTAAATGGGATAATGTCAATATCCTCAAATTTCAACAACTGTCAATTTACAGTAAAAGAGCAGCATTTTAAGGAATTTAAATTCACTGGAAGTTATATAAAAAAATCAAGGCTGCAGCAGTTTTAGTTCATACAGCATGAAAATGAAACAGATCAGCATCAAACCAGGGTCAAGCAGTCCATGAAGTTTAAGGTCAAACAACTTTTCTTCCTTCTACTCATCATACTTACCATTTTTCTAGTTCTAGAGTTGTATTAATATACCATTAGTGTTGTTTCATTATGTCATCAAAAAAGCTACATGACCCTGAATCTGTGAAATATTTCCACATTAGCTTTTTAACCTAGTGACAACTAATGACTATTAACTGTGAAACTAATACTTTTTTCAGGAAATTTAATAGAAACTTAATAGTTTTTCATCCATTAGCTTTACTTAAAATGAGATGAATGTTTGTTTCTACCTGTTGGTAAAACTGTTCAACCCTGGTTTGACATTAGCAAATAAACTAGTTTTTCTTTAATCCCCTGCATTCACACACCCGCAAAAAGCCTGAAGACATAGCAAAGATAGAAATCTCAGCTTATAATGAACACTGAATTCTCCCATGATATGATCACATAAAACAATGTAAAGCATACCTAGATACAACAAATGGCTGCACTACATAATGTGATATGCACTCAATTCTCAGCTGTTTTCCAGATTTATAAGCTCGGACATGCTAAATGTAAAGGCATGGAGCAATGGAAAATGGACAGATTTGGACATGGAAACTTTTGCTCACCTCCACTTGATCATTTCATTTACACGGCATAAAACATTTTTTTTTTGGGCTAAATATTAACCAACAAATCCATTTTGGCATCCACACATTACTAAATGCCACCGGGCCTTGTGTCCACTGGAGATCTCTTGTGTAATAATGGCCGCTTCTGTTAGAAAACAGCTTTGATTGCCATTGCATCTTTTATAGGGTTTTTCCAATGATGACCTCACAGTGAAATTGTACAAATGTGCAATAGAGAGGAGACAGGAAAAAAAATCTAATTCATAATTCTCAATGTGTTATGTCAAGAGGTTCCCAGTGGACACAAAGTCTTATTTTCCAGGAAAATGTGTGAAGTAAAGTACAGTTGCTTAGAACAAAGGACAGATCAACTCAGGGAGCACTAAGAGCTCAAAATCAGCATAACTAACTATTCACCTCATATTGCCAATACAGTAACAAAGGGTTTTGCTTTTATTCAGAATTCAGCAACTCCACAAGTCAAGCCACCCCAAATAATACTTTCCAGTACAGAGGAAACAGGTATACTTGTAATAAACTGAAAACATCACTTAAGTATCTCATTCATGACGTATAATTCCTGTCCTGTGTTGGAAAATCAATGAATTTGACCTGAGTGAATGAAATCTTCACCTGGTAGCTGAATAAACAACATGAGAAATATTATTTGGGGTTTGGCACAACCGTACAGAGAAGCTGAAGGTCCCATGTGACTGCAGGGTTCTACTTTAAAAAGACTGCTTTACATACATTAACACAGAAATCTGAGTTCTTCAGCAGTAAAAAACAGAGTAACACAAACACTATTTCAGCTGCAACTCCAAAAATGCACTCAAGTCAGTTATTCAACATGCAAGAGACGCATTGTCCCACAAACATTACACAATCATTTATAAAACCCTGACGCGGAGGATCCCTGACAAGCACCAACAAGTCTCAGAAAATTATCCTCAGATTATTACAGATAAATGTAAACAGCAACACACCAACAATGTGCTACAAATATGACTTAAATACAAGCTGGTGACAAGAGGCATATGATAATTTATCTATAGTTCCTTCATAACATGACTCAAACATCAATGCTGGCAAAACACTGAATACTGAGAAACAAACATGTTTGATCCCTAGCTAATTTAGGTCCATTTATTCATTTTCCATTCATTTATTTATTTGTTACTAAGCGATGCAGCCAAACTGACAAATATGAACTGTTAAATATGAAGTGATTCCAGACTTTAATTTTAATCATTATAAACTTTTAAGGTAAAAAAAAAAAAAAAAAATCTTATTATGAACACAGCAAATCTTTTGAATACAAAGCCAATAAATCAGTTAAGATCAAAACGTGTGTTTTCCCCATCAGCTTGGCTTAAAACAGCAATGTATGCAACGTTGTGAGTGTCAGAATTTATGCGTTACACTAACATAAAAATCAGAATACCACAGCATAAATCACACAAGCATGATTCATTTTCATGTTTTCCACCTAAACCTCAATGTTTACAATGAGGTGCATCATTGAGCACTGCCATATAACAGTCAATTTAACAGAAATAAAATGTCAGGAGACATGACTCACATGCAAACATGTGGTAATAACATTGTAAAAATGTTTGCATCCAACACTTAGATATTGACATTTTTTTAAATAAGAATTTACCCTCTCTTCTTTATGACAGTGTTATATTCAACTACGGATTTAAAATAGACAAAAGCGAACAACATAACTACTGAAGAAACATTTAAAAAATGACATGCCAAGCCATGTCAAATGCTGAAATTATACTAAACAGTGTTAAAATAATGAAGCAGTATTTTGACACCCAACTCCCTGTAATCCATGAAAAAGCTATCAGATCAAGGATACTACAAACTAACAGGCACAGTAAGGTGTAACATCTACCAAAATGGCTCTTCACCAGTTACTCTGGATATTCAAGCCAGAAAATTGCGCCAGATTTGGTCCATAGCTGCTGGTAAAAGACAAAATCCTGATAATTCTGTTTAACTTGATATTATAAGAGCGTAAGTAGTGTAAGTAGTAGCGTAAGTTTATTTATCAGACAATTTGGTTGATGAATGCATGTACAATTATCAGTGCTGTACTATTCAACTGATAGGCATATGTGCATTACAGTTGGTTTTTAAATCTCTCAGACTAAGGCAAGTGACCAGTGGAATTTGTAATCTACCAGCTGCTGGGGCCCATTGACCAAAAAAGTTCACAATCAGTATTTCCTAGTTTTCAGAGAACTGCAGTGTCCAAAAAAAGCTGCAATATGCAGCATAGTGATATTTTGTGTTTACATACAGTGTCTGAGACAGTATACACAACAGCCCATCACTTGATATATCCAAGGACTTACTTACCTTTTACCTACCTGACGCCACAAGACTGAGTTTTGAAAGCTTTCCTCTGCTTATCCCCCACTTCTCTTCATCCAAACAATTTCTCATTTTGACAATAGTATCTACTGTAAGAAGATGACGTATGTCAAGGCTTCTTGTAGGATTCATTCGTTATGCTAGGAGCTTAACTGATGCCAATTACGAAAAGAAGGAGTGAGCATTCAGAAAAGACTTCAAAATCTGATCTGTGTTTTCCTCTTCTTCCATGTACGTCAGGCTGCCTCAGCCCTAACTAGTCTTTTGTGGTCCAGATCTAACACAAATGTTACAACACAGAAAAGAAGAAGAGAACAAAACAAAGTTGTACTCACTTCCTTTCTCTGCTAGCGGTGGCGATACTCCCTCTCTCGCTCTCTTTCACGGTCTCGATCCCGGTCCCTCTCACGATGGCGATCACGCTCACGACTGCGCTCTCTGTAATAATCCTCGTGCCTGTCACGACTCCGGGATTTGTGCCGCCGGCTCTTTTCCCGAGACCGGCTATGGTCTCGTTCCCTAGAACGTTCTCGCCTAGTGGAGATAAAGATCAATCATAAAGCTGGGTGTGTTATAGGTCTATTACAACCTGTGAATAGCTTCAGCATCTTATTCCTAGGCCTTACCTTGAAGCAGAGCCATAGCTCTTTGATTCAATACCATGAAGACAGTCCTGCAGCGAACTGATGAGGACTTTACAGCGGTCATCTGCCGAGACTTTGGACTGCTTAATTAGACTAATGGCTGTCACCAGAGTCTCTATAGCGCTGCCATAATCGGCTAAAAAGAAAACACAGGTTGCATTAGTCTCATTTATCTTAAGAATCTCACCGTTTGGGATAATTGTTTTACGCAGTTTGATTACAGATGTTGCGTGCTTGTCAAAGTAATCGTGTTATATCTCTACACTGAGCTAATAATAACAACGAAATCTAAACACACTTGAATTTTAGAAACCAAACAAACTGTTCAAGAAAAATTTCCCCCTTGATAAAATTGCTTCTGTATTTATTAAGTATTAAATCTTTACTTTAAAAAAAACAACAACACAACTCTTAATCCAGTACTGTTTGCTAAAATTCTTGGAAATGCTGTTTCAACTATTTCTTCATTGGGATAAAAGGAAGCACATCAGGCTGGCCTAAGACATATTGGACACATTCCAGTTTGTTCATGTAGACGATGAATCTGCCTCCAACACTGGAGTAAGTCTTTGGGAGTTCCTCAGGTTGTATGTTGCATTACCAACATATAATATTATATAACAAGGGATTCACTTTCATTACTACACAGATAATACTCAGCTATCCATAAGCCCTAATGAAACCAATCAGTTGGTCAGATCACAGAGAAGTTTAAAAGGCAGAAAGGTCTGAATGACTGAATTTTGACAAATGAGGTTTGTCGTCTTTGCAGATAAGCATCTCCGGAAGACAAGGTCTAGTTTTGTAATTACTCTGGATGGCAATGCTTTACCTCCCAATACCCCAGTAACAAACCTTTGGCCAGAATCTGTCTTTTGACTCGCATATAAAAATAATTTCTAGGACCACGTATTTTCACCTACATTATATTGCTTAAATTAGTATGAAATGGTATCTGTGTTACCTGCACTGGCATCAGATACAGCCCTAGAAATGGCACTGGAAGAGATGGCTCTGTTCCTGTTCATGATCTCCTCAAATTCTGCTTCACTCAAAGGGGTCCGTGATGACTCCATCTCTCTACAAAGTCACAAATACAAAGATCAGTTATCTATGCAACCCATTCAAACTAGATTAACATGTTAAACAAGAAGAATTTACAACCATTTAAGATGCAGCAGTTTGTTTTTCTACTTGAACTACTCTTACCTGCCTCCTGGACCATAGTCTCCTCTCTCATATGGTGGTGGGCGCCCATATGGGTCGTTTGGCCCTGGGGGGCCTCGGCTGTCGTTAGGGGGCATACTGTTGTTACCGGGTGGGGGGAAGAAGGCGGGATTCACATGAGGAGCTGGTGGTGGGCCACCTGGTGGGGGACCTGGCATATGTGGAGGAGGAGCCAAAGCCATTGGGGGACCGATAGGGCCTGGAGGACGAGGAGGGAAGGGTCCTGGAGGAGGTGGGCCCTGTTGGGGGGGTGGGGGACCAGGGGGAGGGCCATAACCTGGAGGAGGTGGACCTGGGGGAAGAGGGCCCAGCGGTGGCTGGCCAAACTGACCAGGGAAGAGAACAGGGGGAGGTGGCCTATCCCCCCGATTTGGAGGACCTGCTAGAGGAGGGGGAAGGCCCTGACCAGGAGGCGGTGGTCCAGGAGGGCCAGGGGGACCAGGTGGACCAGGAGGAGGTCGTGGAGGACCTTGCATTCCTAAGAATAACAAGAATCAAGACAGAAGAACATGAACAAATTTTAATTGTGTTAATTTGAATTTAAGTTGTTTTAACAAAACTACCCCCAGAATTTTAAGACGAAGACATTAGTATGTTACCAAAAATCCCTGACAAACAATTAACAGATTCGTTTTCACAATGTAGCACATGTTTGCATGGCTCTATCATTGTCAGTAGTCTGTCATTAACTGTATCCTTCATACAGATACAGCACGGTGCTGGTTGTGGGAACTCAAAGCAGGTACAATGACAAAGACAGAAAAAAGCAAGCCAATGCTTCAAAAAAGGTACAAAATAATGCTGAAAATTAAATCACAAGGCAACAGACCAGATGAGGAAATACAGTCGGAACAGTTTCTTGCGGGGTCTTCCCCTGTAAGTAAAGATTTGTACTTTATGCTCGACTCTTTTTCCATAACACTTTAACTAGAAGGTACACCGCTTTACAGTGGAGAGTCCCACAAGTTTGAACATGTGTAGGTAAATGTACAAGTGAACTACTTAAAAAAGAGGATTTTGTTACTAGAAATAGTTGATAATTAAACTTTGTGCAGGGATGATGATTTTTGACAGAAACAGAAAGTAAAAAAAGAACCAAACTGGGCGATAAAACTCAAATATCTGAGACAGTAGACAATTCCTGCTTAAATAAAATCTGAGGCATAAGATAAAAAGATCAATCGGATCATTTGAGGTGTTTCACCTCTGCTATGCCAGCTCCCGTTCCTGCCCCCCGGCGGGAAGGGACTGAAACACATATCCATCAGAGGGCCATCTTGGTGCCCAACCAGATCTGGTCTGATCCCCGAGCCTAATGGGGAAAAAAGCAAACCAATCACAACTCTTCCCTCAATGAAATTCTCCCTTTAACTAAAAGGCCAGACGCAGCCCAGTGGGGTGGGGCATCAGCCACTAAGGAAAAGAATAGATGTGAAAAGGGCGGGATGGAGGGCAATAGATGCGTTCTAAAAAAAAAAAAAGAAAGAAAAAAGAAAAAAAAGACAACGCTATTGTCTCCTATTGCTTTAGCATGGCAGAGTCTTTAGAGTTTAAGGTCAGCTTTGAGCAAACTGCTTGTCAGGGAATGGTGTGGGGTAATGTCAGCAAGCAAAAGACTGCAGCCAAGTAAGGATTTGTTCAACTGGAGGTGAAGTGGGATAGACAAAGAACAAACCAAATGAAAACAGAGCAAGCAAAGACAAAAAGCCAAGAGAGAAATAAATACCCCTCTACAAAACACATTAAAATAGATCTTGGTACCATGCAGGGGTGAGTATAAGCAAACAAAGGAGTGAGGAGACTGAGGAGTGCAGCCAAACAAAAAGCAGGATTTCAATTAAGTCAAATTTACAAGGCAGCTGTCAAACTATCAAATAATTGAACTATTTCAATTTCAACTATGATGTTGTTGTTAAATTCCAGCAAACATCACAAATCAAATTTCAAGTAAACCATAAACTTCCATAAACACCACAGTTTATGGTATAGTGTACTTGCACTGTAATCAATGACATGTATGCGTTCATAATGCATCTATCCATCAAATGGCTTTTAGTGCCGAGACTGGCAAATGACTTAACTCAGAACAGATGTGAGATATAAGAAAACTTTTTTCCTAAGATTTTTCACCCCAAAGTTTTCTTCAATAAAATTCACACTAAAAAAATGTTAATAAAATATGACAATTTATTTTTACTGATTAATAATAAAATATTGTTAAAATAATAATTATCAAAGCTGGAAAAAAAAAACTATTCAGAAAATGTTTAATGACGACCAAAAGTTTCTTGGTATAACAAGGCCATCACAACCTTCAACATGGTCTGGTGACTTGATTTTTCCCAGTTTAATCAAGTTAAAATGGTTTAAATGTCTAAAATAAGATTAGCATGTACTGTTATTACAAGTGACCAAATTGACTAAATTCAGGCTATAAACTGTTGTTGAACTAATTTCTTACAACCTGGAGTACTATTCATATTCAATTTGTCATTTATTGCAATTATTATACTCATAATACCACATAATAGTTGCACTTATAAAAAACTAAACACTAAACACCTGGTGCTGTTCCAACTCCAGTATAAAATGTGTTGCCAAAACTAACCAGGGAAGTGTGGTGGTGGACCTCCAGGCCCTACAGGACCAGGGAAGCGGTCTCCTCCAGGACCAGGTGGTCCAGGGAATCTGCCTCTTCCACGACCAGACATGGGGAAACCACCACGGGGGCCTGCACCAGGAGGACCAGCTTTACCTTCCCCAGACATCTGGCCCGACTGAGTACCTGCATCGGAAAAAAGAGAGACTGGTCCAACTTACAATTCAATTTTAATAAAATACACACATTGCTGCATGCACAGTTATGATTGTAAAGCTGCATGACAAAGCCCAACACCCCTTGACTGACATCAATCACACTGTTGCAATGTTTACTTTTAGCAGAATAAGTCTACTGGCTAAAAGAACACTTAAAATAATAACAGAAACATACAGACACTAAGAGTGTACTTGCACCACTTACTTTTACGTGACTGCATCTCAAACTGGCTGAGGGACTGTTTATTGCATGGCGTCACAATGGGATTCTGACCATGGAGCTCCCTCTTTGACAACAACTCCATTAACTTTCTGGATGATGCCTCAGAGCCAACACACACAAGAGCAAACCTGGAGAAGATCAATAGGGAAGCAGAGAACATACACAGTCATATTTCTGGTGGGAGGTTCATCACACTATGAACACTTGACTTGGCATAAATGCATGTGATTTGCATAGGAAATGCAGAAAAAGTGTTACTTTAGAAAAATAAATCTATTCCATCAATAGCCATAACAGCAGACTAAGCACAACTGCCAAGAATTGCCCCATCATATGCAACATCCCTCACTCAACTCTCAATACACAGCAAGAAGTAATCAATATAGACTAGTCCAATCATGTCACATAAAAATAACAATGACCTTACCCTTTTGACTGGCCATTGGCCCTGTTTTCAAAGAACTTGATCTCTAGTACATCTGTGATGCCTACTGATCGGATAGCTTCTGTCAGGTCCTCATCTGTTGTCCACTGTAAAAACACCAAAAACCAAACACATCAACAAATGTGCACTAATTTGCATAATTTGACAGATATTAATATCTGTTTTCCCTACTAATCTAATCTGAGTCTACATTTGAAATGGGGGGAGAGAGAATAGAAAAGTCTGCTTAGATGACTGATACACACCCATGTGAGATTTCCTATGTACAGGGCAATCCTTTTGCCTGTGTATGTGTATACAACGTTGGGTTGGGCGTTTTTTCCTCCCTCTGAGCCACCTGGTGGAGGCAACGTATCCAGGTAGTCGCGATCTTCTGGAGCATCTCCATTATTGGCTGATGGCGATATTACATCATCATACAAGTCGATCTGTTCATGGACTGGATACTCCACTTCCTGTTATAAAGACAGTAGCCAGTCAGATACTTGAACACATCCTGACAGGATCAAAACACATCACATGTGAATAATAGATATGAGTAGAATAACACTGGATAACCATATGTTAAGTGAACCAACACACACACACTGGATTACTATGATCATGTCACTCTTGATTTTGCCCTTTTCCTTTTTTAATTGAAAGTACTGTGAAAACATTTAGATTTATATTCCAAATAATGAAAAATTGAATTCAAAGGACAAGGGATATGGGTCTCACCTCATAAAATCTAGTTTAACCACAGTTTTAAATGACTGTCCTTTGAAAATGTGATGTTATGAGATTGCATGTGCTAGCTCTGCTCCCCAAGCTAACTTCCATCAATACAGAGACGCCGCTTACTTTCTACAACCTAAGCACAACTGAACATGACTCACGTCTATAAGGTGTTTTGATCATGTATATGGGGAGAAGAACATAATCCTCAATTACAAACGTTTATATAGCTCATCTCTCACATAAAAACTAACAAAAGGGGCGTGTGTTTAGAAAGAAAACATCTACCGCGCGAGCACGTTAGTGCTACAAGCTAGTTTCAAGAGGTTAGCTATTTTTCTTGAAGTAAATGCGTCCCATATCAAAACACTTAGCATTTCTGACACTGTAAATTTAAAGACACGTGATTTAAACAGAGTTTTACCAAAACGGCGCGTTTATCAATTTTAAAAAACAATGGACTTACTACGCACAACCACCTGAACAACTGCGAGGTTAGCTTAGGCCGGCTAGCTGCAGAATCTGCGTTTATTAGGCTTATTAGCCCACCACGGAAACCATGCAGAGGCCTGAATGCATGTCGTACGACAAAAACGGCTGCTATTTGTATATACTTTGAGAAACATCTATACATGAATACATATGTTTAAGTTGTATATAAATTGCTACGTAAAGGACAGACTGTTTGATGTCCACACAGCAGATGCAACACTGATAGCTGAGGTGCAGGCTTGCAGCATGGTGAAAAGGGCCTCTATGCAAAGGAAGCTTACTTCCGCAGCAAAGCACGCCATTGTCGGCTTCTAATATCATCAGAAGGTTATAGAAATATACAAAACATAGGGCTATGGAGAGAGGTGTAGTGAATATTAATGAAATACCTGGTTAAATTCCTCCTCAATTTCGGCGTAGATATCAATTTGATCCGCGCCGTCCGCCATTTTCCTCTGCTCCTTCGCTCCGTCCGCTCGACGGTGCAGAGCAGCAGCGAAATCCCAAACAATGAACCACAGGGCGGATACAAGCGCCCCTGCTGGTCGCCTATACTCACCACAACACCTCCGTACACAACACAACAACATACAGCAAGAAAGGGATGCTTTTCAGTCACTGTAACAAAGATGCACAGTTTACAAAGAAAGAAAGCTCCCATTTGGTGGACATGATTTTGAGGAAGGAAAAATAAAATTATGATTCAATAAATGTAATTGATTTCTGGGGATATGAGAATATCACTGGATGAACATGAAAAAAAAAAACATTATTCACTCTTATATTAAACTAATTTAAGGAGTTGTGAATTAGATTCCTTGCTTTGATTTATGCTCACACTATTAGGTGGTTCTGGGTTGGACCCATTGACTGTATCAGAAAGGTTGGACCCCCATTCTCCTTCAGAACTGCCTTAATTATTCGTAGTATAGATTCAACAAGGTGTTTGAAACATTCCTCAGAGATTTTGGTCCATGATAGGATCACACAGTTGCTGCACATTCATGATGAGAATCTCCTGTTCCACCACATCCCAAAGGTGAAATATTGGATTGGTAGCTGTGGAGGCCATTGTAGTACCGTGAGCTCAGTGTCATATTCAAGAAACCATTTAGTGATGATTCTTTGTGACATGGTGCATTATCCTGCTGGAAGTAGCCATCAGAAGATGGTACTCTATGGTCATAAAGGGATGGACAATAATATTCAGGTAGGCTGTGGTATATAAATTATGCTCAGTTAGTACCAAGAGGCCCGAAGTGTGCCAAGAAAATATCTCCCACACCAGCAGCAGCCTGAACAATTGATAGAAGACAGGATGGATCCATACTATGGCAGCCTAAATTGAGACTTATCAGACTAGGCAATGTTATCCCAGTCTTTTATTGTCCAATTTTGATGAGCTTGTGTGAATTGTCGCCTCAGTTTCCTGTTTTTAGCTGACAGAAGTGGCAACCGGGGTGGTCTTCTGCTGCTGTAGCCCATCTGCTTCCAGGTTGGAGGTGTTGCGTGTTCAGAGATGCTATTCTGCATACCTTGGTTGTAACCAGTGGTTATTTGAGTTACTGTTACCTATTTTATCACCTCCAACCAGTCTGTCCATCTTCCTCTGACATCAACAAAGCATTTTGGTCCAGACAACTGCCATTCAGGATGTTTTCTCTTTTTCAGTCCATTCTCTGTAAACCCTAGAGATGCTTGTGTGTGAAAATCCCAGTAGATCAGCAGCTTCTTAAACACTCAGACCAGCACATCTGGCACTGACCATGCAATGTTCAAAGTCACTTAAATGTGCTTCCCCCCCCTCATTCTAAAGCTTGCTTTGAACATCAGCTAGTCATCTTACCACGTCGACATGAGTCAACTAAATACTGATGCCATGTGATGGGCTGATTAGCTATTTGTGTAAACAAGCAACTGAACAATCGTGCATAATAAAGTGGCTGATGAGTGTTTATGATGATCTCTCTGGGGATCGGACAATTTTCAGATCGACTGTTTTAATTTAAGCAGTGTTATATTGCATATTTACAGACACACTGATATTTAGACAAACTAAACTAAACAAAACTGACAGCAAATGGCGTACAAAAATGTGGATAATTTAATTTCCTTTACATTGTACAAATCATGGCTTCAATTTGTAAATTTCATCAATACAATTAAAATAATATTTTATGGTGGAAAGTGCAACACAAATGGGATAGATGGACTAGATTAGTTTCATAATTTCACACCCTTACAATAAATATCTGAGCCAGTCACATGAGCATCACTCAACTTAAGTACATGCTTTTTTTTTTAAGTGGTTAAAAATATCATATAAAAACCTACATGGATACTAATAGACCAAAATGTAACGGAATGCTGAGAAAAGTAGCTCAAAATATAAAACAAGCAAATGTATACAAAAATACATTTTGCAGTTTGATTTACACTGTTAATTTACATTTGTATGAACACAAGATATCACCAGGTTTCCTCTTTATTTCACAGATAAAGCACTTCCAAACAATCTTTTCAGGCAAATTCAAACCAAATCCATGTTTATGCATCTTTCTTTAAATCAAATTTCATTATTTCAATTGTGAATCCAGTTAGTTGAATTACAACCCGAAAAAACTGACGCCACATTTTTCTCGTTGTTCACATATCCAGCCCAAAAGACAGACAAGTATAGTGACATACATGTACACACACAGAAAGACACAAATGATCAAGACAAAAAGGCATACAAACATTAAAAAATAAAAATATCACAGGAATGAATATTTTTTCCAACCTAATCTTAATAAAACTAAACAGGAAGATCCAGACGCAGCTAATGAGCCATTCTATTTAACTATATTGCATCTTAATTCTCATGTTATGCTGAAGTTTTCATTAATTTAGCCTAAATGTGATTGCTAGGCACTGAGCCATTATCTCATCCACTGTCACTGTAATGTGATCCATTAATTGTGCAAATGACCATGTAAATGAAGCAGTAACACAAGTCTTTCCCTTTTGTACTGCTTTCCTCTCAGTGGTAAATATTCAACAATAAAAGAAAAGCAAATCCTGCAGATGAAGCGTAGTGGATTATAAAGCATTGCATGTGTTTGCTTACTAGAAGTGTACATGCTTGCAACCGCATATATAATATGCATGTATGTCTGCAATATTCAGCTCCGTGGGATATGACCAGGAAACATCTTTATTTTTTCCCTTTAAGTTGGTTACATGGCGCCTTGGGATTTATAATTCCCTTTTTATTTATGCACGCTTAACACCTCTATCTTTTTAGTCCATTTTTATTCTGAGATGCAAAGCAGTGCATGAGAAAATCACAAAGTGAAAAGTCTCCATGGCAACAAGGTCCCATTAAATTGCCTTTCCTTTTTTTCCCCCCTTCCAGTTTTCAGTTCAGACGTATTAAGTCCCTGGAGTTAACCAAGAAATGCCACATGTAAAGTCGTTGAAGAGAGACTTGGTTTGCAGCCATTGTGAGCAAATCTTGCAGAATCTGTCGTTTGAAAAAAATCCCTCAGACGTGAAAGGTGTGCAAACCGATCTCTTGAATGTATCTCTGACTGCCCCCTTTACACGAGTAAGGGTGAAACAGTAGAACTGTCCATCATCAGGAAACAAAACCAGCAAAGGAGAGACAGATGAGGAAGAGAGAGCCTGAGACAGATATAAAAGATGCTCCTCCACAGTCATTGGCGTTCTCCTGCAGAGGAAAAAAACAATAACCTCAGTGATAGTTTTTCTATGGCCCAATCATTCATACCACTATGATAGGATCAAACAGTGAACAAATGCAAATTTATGATGGAGTGCAGTAACAAGGAGCTGACCTGTGGGTGATAGGCGTGGCAAGATTCAGGGCGCCTACGAATCTTCTGAGACCTCATCCTGTCACACTTCACTGATGCGTTATGTACGGTGGAGTTAAGGAGGAATAACAAGCAGAAAAGGAGTTCCAACAAAATATTAAAGTCCACATGGCAGGAATGGAGTCAGTCTGAATTAAATGTAAGAATCAAAGGATATATTTGACTTCTTTGGGTTCCAGGGTGATGGGTGGGTGCTGTCTGGAGCAGTCACAGTCTCCCTGCACCACCAGCATCAACAGGTTGCTATCTGGTATCTGCTGCACTACAAACATCCTGATAAAAAGACAAAGTAAATTAGCTAAATGTCTTTAAAAAAAACTAAACAGGAGAACTTTGGGATATGCTCTGACTAAATGAACTAAACATCGTCACTGTGTCATATTCTCCTCTATGTGGGGCTGTAAGCATATAGAGGTGGTATGCTGTGTTGTACCACCTTCATCCTCATGAGGGAGTTCACACTCAACTTATCACAAATCAACTGTGACGCTTTTCCTTTTATTTCTCCTCTTCCCCTCTGTTTGCCTCTCACCTTTGTTTCTGTCACCTAATCTCACCAGTCACTGGTTTTCATTTATATACTCTCACTGAGGAATTCCATAACCCCTCTCGCGCCCCCATTTAATTCAGTTCCCCCCACTTAATTACCTCATCCTGACACCCTTTTACTAATACACACACACTTTCAGTAAACATGGCAGAGCAAAGCTGTAGAAAATGGATTTTGGAGGGACAATTTAACATGACTGGTCTAGGGCTTAGAGAGGACTGTGCTGCTATTTGCATGTGCATAAGTGTGCCGTGAGTGTGTGCTTACTTCTGGCATCGTCCACACTTAATGATGCTGTTGGTCTCTTTGACTGACGGCTCGTAAACGAAGCTGGGGTACTCAGTGTCACACGGCTGCAGCAATTCCACTTTTTTCTTATGAGCGTAGGCTAATGGAGAAACAGACAGGGTCGCGTCTCAAGGTTAAGAATTTAAACGAGTTTGTGTAGAAATGTATGGGTGGCATTTCGTTGGTGATTCTGAAAAGTTTCTGACGGGAGGATGAGGGCTCCTGTCTACAAGCTCACACTTAGGCTGTTTACTGCTGTTTAGCTTGCAACGTCCTCCAAATAAAACTGAACCTAGGATGTGTGTGTTTATGGGTAAAACGATGGGTTTGAAGAGAGGCAGGTGATCAATAACGGCTTATCAAAATGCAGCATGACTGGTGGTAAATCATGTTTTTGGTTAACTGCTTAACAATTCCATTAGCCTTAATAAAAGTCTGAGCCTGGGTCCCGTTTTAAAGGATTTGGCATTTGTGTCTGCTCCCACTGAAAGCCTTATGTAATCTGACACACTAAATCTTATTCTGTTTGAAGCATATTATAAACACTACATCACACATTCAAAAACTAAATGCAAAATGGTAGTTCTCTCTCAAAAACACTACAAGACAGATACTCACACCCACTGTAGGATGGTTTGGCTGAATGGTGGGATGATGATGATGATGATGATGATGATGATGACATGGAGTGGATGAAAAGAAGCAGTAATAAGGGTGAATGTACGATTGATAGACCCACAATGAGAAATTAGAGGATATAATAGCATATTTTACAAAACATAGATGTTTGTAACTCCTTTTTTAAAGGGTATACTAAATAACATGTAGATGCTAGAATATATGGATAGTTTATGGAGAATTTCTTTCCTTAAAGGAGTAATTACAATCATCCAGGTTTGCACTGAAGGTTATGGATGCTCAAAAATAAATGACAAACAGAAGGACAGTCTGATATGGATACATAAAAACCGAACCACTTTCATTTTCTGTGTGAGCTTACCGTCAGCCAAATGCTCTGTTTGCCAGAAGCCACAGATGTTAAACTCCAGTAGAAACCTTATGCAGGAGAGAAAAGAGCACAGAGAGACTCAGAGAGGGAGACAGTTAATCGGATATCATTATAGACCAAAGCAGATTGCAAGCAGATTGCATGCAACATTAAAAACACAACAAAAACTGGGCCAAGACCCAAAATTGTGTCGTGCGAATAACAAAGCCGGTCGTCAAGTTATTTAGCAGTAATTGGTAGCATTCATAGCTTGGTTGTTTTGTCTTATTTAAGCTAATTTCTTAAAATGTCCTCCTTTTTGGTGGAAGCAAAAAGGCTTATTAGAAATATTGTGCTCAAGATATGTAATTGGTCTGAAAGGAGATGCTGAGTTTAGCTTATTCCATCCCAAAAAAAAAAAAGAAAACCACTGGTCCAAAAATATTCCAGGGAAATTTAAGTCATATCCTGCAAACTATCATTAAGTTACTTCTTAACAATCATTTGTGAGCATCTGTGCAGTCTCAGCTACAGATGGCTCCAGACTGAAAATGCCACATTTAAAAAATATTTTGGAAAAGGAGAAATCAGTCAAAGGAAAGAGGAAAAAAATTGTACTAAATAGATTGAGACTTTGATTTTAAAATGATTATTTTTTTATGTTATTTTTGGAAAAACAATCTGCTTAAAGACGACTAACTTTCACATAAAGATATTCCCACAGAAAAACCTGTAAAACTTATGTTTAAAGCAGCACTATATAATTTTCCTACTTTGAAACTTAGTGCTTCTGACTCATTTTGATGACACATTGACATTCATTATTCACATTCCTGGAGCCATCGTTGCCCTTCAGCATCCCGAGGCTGAGAAATTGCACTTTACAACTTTTTTTTTTCCCCAGCCAGGAGCATCATGTGACAGCTGTGTTTTGCTTTACGACACCGCTTCACCCTTCAGCAACTAGATATCAACATACAGGCTGTTTCGAACACGCACCATGGCTGATTCAGTAAAGAAAGCCCAGAGGACTTAATTGGAGGAAATGAGGAAAAGAAAGAGAGAAAGCAACAGAGCACAAGAGAAGACAAAAGCCAACATTAGTCTGACTTCTACTGGCTGGAGAGAGCTCAGAGAAAAGGCAGGATACAAGACGAATGCTGAATTAGCCTTCGTTAGGGGATGCCTAAGAAAATTTTCCAAAGTTCAGCAGTGCCACTTTGAATATAGAGATAGGAAAATTACTTATTTGAAACAGAATCCTGCTAAACTGTCCCAAACTTCACAGACTTTGCCCAAATTACCAGACTGACCCCATTTCTGAGTTGTGTTTTTGAACCCTAAAACTTGCTGAATAATTCATATGGAAATTATAAATCAGCGAAAGTGGCTGTAATGTGATGAATAATTCTTCCACAACCCTCCTGTGTTGCTTTTCTACATCAAACAGGTTGCGTAAGTGAAATATAATAAAAAAGAAAAAGAAAGAAAAAATCCATCTGTACCATCTGTGTTTTTCCTATCTAGAGCACCATTTTATCTTTTTTAAAAGCTGCAAAAAACTATGAAATCTATAGAAAGTTAGAGAAAAAAAATCAAACTGATGCTGTTTCAGTTGGAGTCAATAACTAGATAACTATAAAATGAAAATATTTGGCCAACCATACCAGGCTTTTGAACAATAAAAACACGTGAAACTCACCAACTCCTTTAAATGAAATGAAATCAAATATTCTACCTTGCAGCTTTAAAGCTCAACGGTCAACACAACACATCTTGCTTTTTAAACTCATTCAAACCCTTTGAGAACATGTTATGAAAAGACCAATAACCTATTAGAAACGTTCTTATCAAAAGGAGACATTTATATGTATTTGATCTGGAAGAATACTTTATGTATATTTTCATATGCTGAAAAACACGAAAGCAAAAAGGGAAACAGACAATTCTGGTTGCCGTTGGTAACACTTACAGTAGGAAGTTGGAGAGGAACCACTTGAAGGTTGAAGCCAAAGCATAGAACGGCTGAAGAGACAGAAGGATGGATTATATCTATGGTCCATCTGTTCTGAGTATAGCGGGAAAATAATCACACAGAGCGAGTTGAGTGGACTTACACTAAGAAGTGGTCGAGCCCTGCTGACAGAGTGTGAACCCATCTTACACATGGCCTGATAGTCGAACAGGGATACCCTGAGGAAACACAGGGAAACACACAACCTTACACTGACTTATATTGATCCACTTGACGCTCTCCAGACATCATGCAGAGCTGTATGGCTTAGCTTAACCTTTATGAGCTAAGCCGTACATATAGCCATCTTCACCAGGGGGAAAAAAAAGAAAGAAGAGAAAATCATCTCAGTGGTAAAAAAGTACTTTCCAGAAATGCAACTGACCCCATATCACGATTTTCATTTTGGGTCCTTACACATGTAGGAGCAATAAGACTAAGATAATTACACAATGCTGTGAGTGCAAATGAACAACATTGCAGAACCACTTATGTAATACCCTGTGTCAAATGAAGCATGGTGAAATCTTTTAGCTGCATAAAAATAGCACATCTCTGATAAGATTTGAAATGGGGGGGAAGAAAAGAAATCCAGAGCCTTCAAGCCCAAGAGGAAGCAAGGAGGAGCGACTGTATATCCAATAAGATGGGTGGATAAACTACCATGGGCTCATACAGGGCAGACATGAGTACACAGAATGCATGGCTTAAGTGAACAAATGTTCTAAAACAAAGCAAATATTTACAATCTTCTTCCCTGATTAGGACCATACCCTGCTGATGGTGACATTGCGTGAGGAGCCACATTTGTATTCATAAGCTACGTATATTTAAATACATTATGCACTGAGGATTAAGCAACCTTCCATCTTTTCATGGCAGACATGTGAAAAAGAAAGCTGTAACACAACTGTGACATCTGTGACAAAGCACCTTTTGAACATGCCCATTCTGATCAGCGTGGTCATCACTGATCCGTCAGTCTCACCGAAGAACCGTCCCACCTATCAGGAAACAAACAGGTAAAAAACACCACAATTACCTGATGTTTTGTTAGAATATTAACTCCCTTTAGTTCAGCCTTGCCCCTTCCACTTTAGTATGAACTATATGATATATTATTCATCTGTGTTGTAATGTGCTTTGCTTTTATTATCATGCATGATTTTATCGTGTAGTAGAAACTGAAAACAACAAGCCTACCTCTGTCCAAAGACAGAAAAATCCATGTACTAACACCTTTTAAAGTCATTAACACTTCATAGCACACGCTGCACAACTAGTGAAAACTTCTTGGTAAAAAAAAAAAAAAAAGGTGTCTTTTAGTCTGTCAAACTCCAAAGCACATGTAAGCATATTGTAAAACTTTTAATGAAAAGAACTTACTGTAATAAATAAAGAAATATATATCTAATGATTGTTCATCAAATTGTGCATTTCAAATGACAAAAAGTAAACTTGTCACAAAAAGTAAGGAAATGTGCATTTGGTCAATTCTTTTTCCCATTTCAAAAAGATGTAATTGTTGATGTATAATACATATTTGGAAAGCCTGAGTATTCACCTTTACAATGAGGTATAACTTGTAAAGTTTGTGCTTCTGTAGAATGAGCAACACAGCTAAATGTGTGAGTAGTGCCCCAAAATGGGCCAAAATCCCCTGCAATACTCTTCTGTTCAACTTTGTGTTTAGTTGCTTGGTGGATTGAATGGCTGCATTCACCCACAACGATAAAAACAAACAAAAAAAACCTCATATTGTCCATTTTTAACACTTAAATCATTTTACACTATCAGGAATCTCAGTAGCATGTGGAAGATCCATACACAGCCACAACAGCTTGGCACCACTTCCTCATACTGGTCACCAGTCTGTTCACATTTGCTGTGGAATGGCATCCCGTTCCTCAACCAGGAGTTGTCAAAGATCAACTAGTGTGGTTGTGTTGGTCACTAAGCATGTACAGCATATCCAAGCTGATCCCACAAGTGTCAGGATGCGGTCTGGACTCATGACAAGTCATTTAATCTCTCCACTCCCAAATCCTGGAAGTACTGTGATGATCCTGGCTCTGTAATTCAATTAAATTCCATTCGATTCAGCTTTATTTGTATAGCGCAAATTCACGACAATGTCATCTTAGGGCACTTCACAGACAATCAGTTTGAGCCTATCTGTTGTCATCAATCAGTATTCATACAAGCAAATAGCCTAACTAAGGAAACCAACAGATTGCATCGAATCTTGACTTCGATCCAATCCCCCATCCTGAGCATGCTAGAGGCGACAGTGGAATGTAAAAACTCCCTTTTAACAGGAAGAAAACCTCCGGCAGGACCCGGCTCAGGGAGGACGACCATCTGCATCAATCTCTAGAGGCGCTGCTGCCATCCTGGAAGATGGAGTTAGGTCCAAGACTCTGGAGATATGGGATCACCATTGGCTCCAGAATTTGATTCCAATATATAGGTCTATCAGTTAGGAGCCAATCAGGAGCCAGTCATACATCTGTGACTGACACACACCTTGAAACCCTCCAAACAAGAGTATATACCAAAAGGAGAATATTGCAGGGGATATGGTTAATCTTTTTGGGTTAAATGTTAAACTGTGTTTCTCATTCAAGAAATGCTGAATCCTTACAAGTTATATCTCATTGTAAAGGTGTCTAATCAGGCTTTTAAATCATATATGATACAACACCAACTGGAGTTATTAAAGGGGAGAAATAAATCACTAAGATAAATTTATTCACTGTTTGTACTAATACCTTTTTTCCTTGAGGACCCTCTTCATGCAAATACTGAAAAGCTGTGGACCCCCTGCCCCACCCCATGCTGAAACCATGCTGGTTTTATGCTTTCATTAGTGAGATTCTCACCATAAAAAATGTATTCTGGCTGAATTAACTACAAATAACATTACTTTTTTTCTTACAACAGGTACAGTAGCCCTTATTTATCAAACAAACGTGGAAATAAGCGCACATCTGACCGCTTGAATGATTTTATGATGGGAGCCACGTGCCATTTATGAAACATTCGTATCTGACCAATTCCAGCGTACGAATGATCAGTACTTAATAAATGCAGCGGCTGAAATCCTTCGTCATTTACATGTTACGTCCTTAACACTAAAACAGCCACCAGCGTATTATGACCGCAGCGTTTAGACTTCTATTAAATCCCCTGAGAAGTATACCGCTAAAATAATATTAGCCTAATTATAATCAGATAATGTTTTACAAAACAAGTATAAAGCAACAATGGTGGCCTTATTTGCCACAGAAACAAACTAAATCTTAGATCTGTGCAGGCTAAATAGACCTATTTGTGGGGAAACAAAATAAAACTGAGCAGAAGTGGATAAGCCTGAAGTGATAGAAAACACCCAGACAACATGACGAATGTTAGGCTGTGTGAAGGCATATCTATAGGCCAACTATCTGGTTATTATGAAGCTAAAACCACTTTTTAGAAGCCACAGCAGCTCAGACCAGTTTGCTGTGTCAAGTTTGTTTCTTGTTTGTTTGAAATGATCCCATTTCCTCTGATCTTTATACATACTAAAGATTAAAAATAGTTTTAATGAAATTTCATGTACTTTGTAGCTTAGAAAAGTCAGGGATCAGAAGGCTTCATAATTTTATTTGAAAAAGTTATGCAAATTGTCAGACTGTTTATCTTATTTTCCCAAATCATTTTTGAGTGCGTCAGTGTGCTCTCCAAGGGTAAGCTATTTTATTTGATCTTATTAGTTTTTAGGAATCAATTTAATCATGCTTTTTTTTCAAATGGGGTAATTCTGAGTATTGGATGTGTGGCTTCTTATGTTTAGTTGACAGTTTGAGGTTTGTTTATTCATTATTTTCAGGGTCTGCCGAGCTGCACCGCAAATCCACACTGACTCAAACTTGTGTACAGGATCTCAGACCTGTCGTGAGATTTGATCGCATCCCAGGCTCATGCCCAAATTGATAAATGCCGAACCTTGCGTGGAAATGGTCGTGCGCACAGATTTTCTTTGTACGTTTAGTTGATAAATGAGGGCCAATGTGTGAACATTCATCACAATTGCTTTTAATGACCAATGCCTCAGGGACCCCCAGTTCTCTTCAGGTTGGGGACCACTGGTCTAAATCATTACTGAGGATAAAAGGTTGAAATTTGAAAATGTGAATATGCAAATAAAAAAAAGGTTAAATTACTTCATGTCAAATATTCAAATAACTTTTTAAACTTTTAGAATAAGCTCAGAAGTTCTTCCAAATATTAGCTATCAAGAAACCTAATTTATAATGAAATGAAAAAAAAATGCATGAAAAAGAATTCATAGGGTGTTTTCTTTTCCATTAGCTGCTCTGTTATTTAAAAGGGGTTCAAAGAGAGAAAGGAAAGGAACTATTAAAAGGCAGAAAAAGGCTGAAATGTCCAGTCCAAATACATATAAAAAAAAATAATAGCCGTATAATTGTTTGGACTTGCTCTTCAGAGTGTTTCCTCCCTTGAAAGGTAATGAGTAGTGACAGATGGAAGAGCTCTCAAACAATCAAGTCAACGACTAAAAAGCACTTCAGTTTTAATATCTGTGTGTGCGTGTGTGAGAGCTTACATCATTGCGTTGTTTAGAAATGAGAACAAAGCCATTATTATCAATCACGTAGCATTCAAGATCCTGACAGAAAGAGAAATAGAGAAACCAATTAGCTCTGTAAGAAGAGCTCTCTATCAAACACCACTGACAAAGATAACACAGACACATCAATAATTCATGCGAGTCAAACCGTGCATCATGAAGTGACTCAAAAATAACAGCAAAACAAGCTTGTTTCCTGCATTTGTGGCTCCAAACAATAAATACACAACAAAATGACAGCTTTTGAGCTGATATGGAGCTTGACAACAATAATTAGGGGTGATGGTAATACAACTGTGAGGCAGAGTGTAAGATATACTCACAAATCTGTCACAGCGAAGAGGACAAACTCCTTCCGCAGTGGAACACTAAAGGAAACAAGGACAGAGATGATCAAATCAGATCAATACTCAGATGTAAGTACCAAAGGGGCATAAGGGCACGATGTGAACAAAGTGTCTGTGAAGCGCCAGCCTTTAATATGTGTCAGCGTTGAAAAGTGTCTAAGCATGTGAGTGAAAAAAAAAAGAAAAGAGAAAACTGTCTGTGTTGGTGAGAATTTGTTAATTCGTGTTAGATGCAACTTTTCTACCTCCAACCTGATTCCTTGGTGCCTCGTTTGCAAGTTTGTGCCCGTTTTAGTTTTTGCACATCTTTGATTAAGTGTGCGTGTGTGTGTGTGTGTGTTTTCGATCTGTTTTATCAGGGGTGTGAAGCCGACTTCACAGACCTCAGCGGGAACTGATGATGTTCACTCAAGAAAAAAAACAGAGTGATGCTTTGGAAAATCAGGAGAGAGGAACATTAGGCATACTTACGTCTGTGTCGTTTGGCTGAGGAGACACAAAGAAAGAGACAAAAAGAGAGGCATTAAATCCGTCCCGCAGATAAACTGTCTCTGTTTAACGTTGACTGAATCATTCTTCTAATACCATATGCTTAAAACAAGCATTTGAATTTTTCATGAACAATTTCCAATAGAGTTTAACATGTTTTCAAGCAGACAATAACTTTTATGGTATTTGATGTTGCATGTCTAAGTAACATCTGACGACGGCTTAATGGCCTTATTTCCAAGCCTTAATGTCTCGTAACAATGCAATCAAATGTTCTATTTAAATTCCTCCAGATGGGCTCTGTAAATTTCAGCAGGGTGAAAAAAATGCTAAACTATGGGTGAACTTTTCCATGTGTACACAGAAAAGTTTTGTTTATTTTTCAATTTCTTGATATAAGGTGTTTCCTTCTTGAAGTTGTGACCTTGTCATGAGTCAAAGCATTATCCTCTTCCTGATGACTTTATGGTCACATTTTATGTCTACAATAAAGGATGCGGATGAGTGTCTATGGACAACATGCCATAGAAATCATGGCCAGTCTAAACAGAGCGTGTCCAAGTGTGAATGAAACAATCTATCATCCTTTTCAGTCCTATTACAGCAAAGTATCAGTCTTTTTCTCTGCTTCCCATCGCTGCCTCCTGGAATAAACTACAATTGAGTGAGCTGACAGAGATTACGTTCCTCTGCACACTATGGGCAAATGGCGAAGCTTGATGAGGGACACAATTTGCAGGAAAGTGGAATGTCTCATTTAATTAATGATGTGGGATCATGGTACAAAAACTTCCTACTTAGGAAGCCTCAATGTTTTTCCGACATCAAACAAGCCGAATCACAGCGGCAATGCAGGGTTTAGTGTATCACAGAGATACAGCACGCAAAGGAGAAATCGGACAAATGATACCTGGAACTAGACATACTGAGGGCTGTGATAGAAAACACGAGGCAATTCACAAACTGGGAGTCCGGTTGAATTAAAATAAAAGAATAGCTCCTATTGTCTTTTCCCAAGATCTTAGAAAACATCATGAAGTTAAGGAAAGGTGGTCCGAGAAAGGAAAAATGAGAATCTGTGATGTGGGTCTGCATCATTGAAACAAAAAATGCTCAATATTCTTCAAAAGGTGCTCAAAGAACTTCATCCAATCATCTCATGATGTTACATAGAGGCTGTTCATTTATATTGATATTTGAAGACCTCATACTATCATGACAGAAAACATCAAAGGCTGCTTACATTCAATTCCCCACCCTCGCAGAAAATAAAGCACCGAACTGTACCTTTAGGAGGTACAAAGGATTGCTGCTGGGGTGGTATCCTCACAGGTACTGCAGTTGGTACTAATCAGTACCCCTGCAGTTTGTACCTCATAAAGACCAGTATTGTTCCTCTGGCTGTGTTGTACCCTGATTTAAAAGTAGAAAATTGTCTGTCTCCCACTACAGCTCAAAAGGAAGATACTGTACACACATGCCAATGAACACACCAGTGGCAATGCAGGGTTTAGTGTCTTACCCAAGGACACTTTTACATGTGATGTGGGGAAAATCAAAGGCTCAAACCACCAGCCTTTTGGCTTAGCAGACGACTGCTCTTCCTCCTCAGTCAAGGGTAACAATACAAATTAAGATCATGTGAAATGATTGCCTGTTTATGAGAATATGTGATGGAGCTCTTATGTTGGCTGCTACTGAGATACTTCTGGGTCATTTTATTCAGTTTGAAAGGTTTCTAAGCAAAAAAACATTTTAAAAAAAACCACTATTTGCCCACATATGATAAAAATAAATCTAGAAAGAAAAATATAGACAAATCTTAACTTCTGAAAGATTCAAATGTTTTCTTTGTCAAAAGGAGGCTTTATAGAGAAAGGTCTGATAAAGAAAAAATATGTAGTTATCTGGACCAAAATGCCTTGTTGATGTCAGAGGAGAATGGGCAGACTGGTTGGAGATGATAGAAATGCAAAAGTTACTCAAGTAACCATTTGTCATAACAAATGTATGTCGAATAGCATGTCTGAATGCAGATGGGATACAGCAACAGAAGATCACACCAAGGTCAGAATTAGGTGGAAACAACATGGAAGCACGGATCTATTAGGGCTGGGACAATGTGCTTTTTTCCCAATTTGATTCTTTTACAATTTTTAGGGTTTGATTAGATTTGAATTGCATTTCTTCGATATTGCCGATTTTTGTTATTTTAAGTTTTCGTTTTAACACCAGGGCCATATGAAAAAAGTTAAATGTTGACGTTGTCTACAGACTATATCAGGAGCTATAGTTCCCAAAAAATGCACAGCACATGTGATTCAGTTTATAAGATTTATTCAGCAGCAAAACGAGCTGAAAATGAAGAATTTAAATTTGAAAAAAAAAAATAATTATAATTTTATAACAGAAGAAAAATTGGTTTTAAAATTGTAAAACAAAAAAATTGCGATACTTATGTGAATCGATTGTTTCTCCCACCCCTAGTATCTATCCTGCCTTAAATCGCCATTTTTCAGAAACAGCACAGGGCAAAAAGAAAATAAATCTAACAAAAAAAAAAGCTGGAAAGAGAAAGAAAATGACTGAGTGCTCTGTGTGATAAACAGCATTCTGGAATTGGGGTGGCAAAAAATCTATCAACTTTTGATTCTCATTATTATCCCCTCAGAGCTCCTCAACGGCCTGAACTCACTGTCAGACAGAATGAAGCAGCACTGTGAGAGATATACGGGACCTTCTGCCACAAGATTCACTCTGTATATTTCAATATGATGTATCTTTAACCATGGTAGGAGCACAAGGTGTTGGCAGAGTGATGAAGTACAAACATGCACATCCTCTCTGACATTAACCCCTTCATGGGGGAACAACCTCATTTTAAAATCTTGGCTGTGGCTATCTCATCCTTCCCCCTGATGATCTTTCATTTAGGATTTACAGTAGGTGCAGTAACTTGACTCAGAAGGGAGCTGAACGCTTAAAATAGACTGCAGAGAGGATTGTATATTTGCGCATATGCATGGATAGACACACATGAACATACAGAGTCAAAACAAGAACATGCTGTGAGTGCACACACACACACACACCAACTGCATGAAATAAAGATCAAGTACATGACAGGGAGACAAGATGATTATGTAAGGAATCTATCTTAGGAAAAGAGGAGATGTGGAGAGGATGATAATGAATAGGAGATGAGGAAAGGTAGAAGGTGAAAAACGACACAATGATGAAATAAAGCAGAAGAAAAGTGGAAACAGTAAACAACACCAGGACTGACTTTACAATAACAATCCTGCTACAGGTTTTTTTCTAATGAGCTTGAGGTTTATGAACATGGCCATAACGACACATGCTTATGGACCTTGTCAGCCATATTTTAATACAAACAGACACATAAAAAGCTTTCTTTTTCCAACTTCAACAAACACAAACATACACACACACACACACAAAAAAAACAGCATGTGCTCACACTCATGCATTAAAAGCACACACACTTGGGAGCTGCTGAGCCTAGCCACGGTAGCTATCCATCACTTAATGGCTAGCCAGCAGCCTTAAATGGCCTTTTAACTGCTGTCATTTACAGCCATGGGAACAGAGGAGGAGAGGGACCACACCATCAAACACCTGCCTCAGCAAAAGTGTTACGCCAAATTAAGCAAGTCCCCCCCTGTTCTCTTGCGAGTGTGAAAGGTTACTAACATCCTTCATCTAGGGCTGATTCTAAAACTCTGTGCACACAAAAATACACACTGAAAACAACTAATGATGGCACTTAATCATCCAGTATAAAACACTCCTTTAATGGCGAGAGCAGTGATACGAAAAACAATGCATTAAGTTTGAATTAAAGAAAGTCTACGTGCTGTAATTATCAATCATTGAAGCAGAGAAAAAGAAGCTATAACCATTTCTGACTTGTCATACAGTAATATATGAAGTCAGAGGGCTTTTATAACCTTAAAGGATATCCCAAAATAGTAGGTAGATGTGAACAAAGAGATATTATCAAATGGTGATTTAAAGGAATTAAGTAGGGGTTATTATTCAGTGGAGAGGAGAGAAGGGATGGTATTAAACTAATGTTGCATTGCATTATTAATACATCAAACATTTTCCATTATTTTTTAATTCATTGAACCACAAGTTATTGCTTATAAGAAGCAATACAATATAAATGTACTATAGAAAATAAAGTAATGATGCAATTTTTTTTAGAAACAATCCACATTTACAACTTAGCTAATTAACTAAATGAAACTTAACTGAATAATGCAATATTAATCTGCATAAACAGACAAATCTGTCACTTTAAATTGACTGTGAAAACACTCCTATCATGCCTTCATGGATGGAGGCCTGTCTGAGACAAAACTCTTCCTCACAGGTGTCCGCAGAGAGGCAAACTTTCCACGATTTAACATGCAGCGCTGTTAGCGCATGCTTTCATGAATCCCCGACAGCACAATAAATCAGTTTCTCAGGAGCTTCAAATAATGACAAGAACAGCATCCCACACATTTATGAAAGCTGAAAGATATTTATAGAGCGCAATCACTGTCATAGCTCAGAGGGACACTTAATGGAGCTTAATTATCATTAACAAGATTTGCAAAACCTGTAACTGCCAATTCAAAATGTCTGAATGAGGTCTTTAAAAGCAAACTATCCAGCCAGGATACTACAGGAAGCTTAAATAGGTTGAACTCTGATGTTTTCCTACATGTATTAACCATGGACTGAGCTTGACGTGCCAACAAACCACTGTTGGGCGCATGCCTTGGAAATAACGGGTAGTGTGGGTGTGAAAGGTCAAAGTGTTAAACTGCCATCTTCTTGCTTGTTTCAGTATTGTATGAGTTCACGATCAGATGGCAAAAAATGTATATAGTTACTGAATAGGACTCAGGTTTAAGCTGTGATTAGCAGGTGGATATTTTCAGGTGAAGTAAGGTCGAGTACATGGTTTCTTGTCTGTGCACATCCAGTCCAAATCAGTTTTGGGTCAGCTGTGCCGAAGCCTCCCACACACAGGAAAGTAATCTGCCTAGAGGTGTGGATAATGGGGATTCTGCTGCAAGGTTTCTGCCCAAAAACAAGCATTCACTTATGTTTTGACTCTTGTTTTTCTCAATAAATATTGACCCAGGTCTGTAGTCTGCATGCTCAGTGTGTAGGGCTACAACTATTTGGCCTGCAAGCAGTCAGTCATAGAGTGGTGAGCGTGATGAAATTGACATCACGTGGGCCTCACAGCAGAACAAATGTGTAAACTTGACTTTGAAAAACTGTTACAAAGATTTAGAATGAACTGTAAACACTTGAATGCATAGCAGAAACAAAACTTCAAGCTCTTACCTCTGCTGCAATGGCCCAAAATTTGGATGCAACTATTTCCTGAGTCATCTGGACCCCGATGGCTACAGAGAAATAAAGACAGAAAGAACAAGAGGCAGACAACAGATAAGTAAAATATAATATAATGTAAAATTACACAATATATTTCTTTTTTTTGTAATATTGACACTCATATTACTACAGTAACTTCTCTCCAATAATATGACTGCAAACAGCCACCCCATTCTCATTGGAGGGAATCAGATGATGCTGTTTTCTGGTGCTCCTGATGATTCGCTGCAGGTGTAGCAGCTGGTTACCTGGTTTTTCTGTCTGGGACAGTTACTTTTTCCATTCACTATCTATTTCCATCTTAAGTTGCTGGTTGGTTTGATTTAAAAAAAAAAAAAAAAGGCTATTTGGTTTGGTTTGGCTTAAAGCTCCAAAACAACAAACCTGTGCTTATAGATAGAAAAATACACTATTTCACAACATCATTGTGATGAATTAAAAACCTAACAACCTGACGACCAGTCCTGATGTGTGATGACGAGGATTTCTGTCAGGATTTTGATGCCAGGCTCACAGAGCATCACTATGAATTCTGATTTTATAGTGGGAATAAAACAATTAGGAGAAAGAGCAGTTTTCGTAACGATTTTGGTTAAAGTACTAAACTTCCTGCTAGTAGGAAAAGCAAAGGGAAACTTAAATTCTGGAATTTGAGAAAAGAGAACATTAATAAGACGATTAGTGCCCCCAGAGTGAGAGACTTGATCTCTGTCTTGGCTCCCAGGCTGGAGGAGTAGAAGAAGAAGACCTTCTGCACAGATCCGCTCTGCAGTCAGAACTCAACTTATGAAAATCCTTTTACAGTAACTGGCCTTCTGAGCCTGAGCAGCGCTGTGTGAACGGCCTATTCTTAGACAGTGTGTGTGTGTGTGAGAGTGTGTATCCAACTTCTCTACAACACAGAACTCTTAGTCACAAAACATTACGCCAGGAATTAGTGTGCTTTTGCGCATGTCTCACGCGTGCAAACGCACACACACTCCGTGGCAGAGTGATTGCTTAAGTCAGCTTAGGGCTGGATGTCTGTCAGCATTTCAGTCAGCATGGTAATGCGAAAAAAAAGGAACCGTAATTGCATAAGATCTCAGTGCACACATACTGTATACACCCACACACAAAACAAATACACACACTCTGCGAGGGAAGATATGACACTTCATATTAGCATCAAAGACTCAGCGTTTTTCTCCCGGCCTGCTTTGTGCAGCCACTCAGGGAAAACCTCTGTGCCGCTCGCTATCCACAAAACACATAAACACATGTAAGTCTGCACGCAACCACTTCCCCCCCACACATGCACACACATTTTACAGTTGGCACAAATCCTGTATTGTATGCATAATACAACTGATTTATTTATCTATTCATTTTTAGCCTAAAAAGAGATTTAATGTAATGTGAAAGATGCAGACAACAATGCATGCTCTCATTCACAAATAAAGCCCAATTAGAAACACCAATGAGCCTAATATGGCATGCATGATGACGATAGAAGAGTTGGTCATCCATCCTCTTCCATCATGACAGAAGATAAAAACTTCTGCTTTAACTACTTCCTCACAAAACCTAGCCACTGAACTTTCCTCTCAATTATGCCAGTAAAATGCTATTAGGTGATAAATTATGGATCACTGCAGTTAAGAATGAACCATTAAGGGTACGTCCTCATGAGGAGCAAAATATCTCTAGGATGAAACTACAACATGCTCCGCTCTGAAGCTGTGTGGTTTGGTGCATGAGTAAATGGTTTCTCTCTCGTGTGTCATCATTTTGTCCGATCTCTCGCCTGATGCTGAGTCGAGGCTGTAATCAGCCTGTAATTAGTCACTCCAACGTGAAAATGTGTTTCGCTGATTGGGGAGTTGTTTATCTGCTCATCCAGCTCCAGGAAGGTTGCCTGAAAACGTCACACTCAAAGGCATGTTGGTGCAAAAAATGTTCATATCTGATCTACTTTTTTTTGTGGCTCATGTGGAATACTGTACCTCATCATTGTTTATGTATAAACACACACTCCTGAATTTTGATATTCACCCCAAAGTCATCTACCATCATAATGATCTCAAATTAAATGTTAGAAGGCCATTACAGAGGGCAGCTTTAATCTTCCTACTTTCCCCTCTCTGTGTTGGAGGCTGATAGGCTAAATCTAATTAAAAGTACCACACTGATCCCTGTGAGTGTGCACGCTGCAATGGATGCTATTTTTTTCTATGTGTGTTCAGCTAGCAAGCATTTAGCGCCTCTGTTCAATTGTGTACACAAGGACATGCATGACCTTGCACGCGTGATGCCCTAAAAACGTGTGGGCTCGGGAGCTTCTGTGTGAGCGTATCTTGCATACTTAGAGCCTGAGATGTAATTAGCTTGAGCTGCCAGTCACAGACGAGCTTGCTTTCAACAGGAAATGAATTAATAAAGAAATAAATAAAAAAAATTGAGCAAGCACGTGCTGATGTTAATTGGTTATTACACTGGCGAGACAGGGGCTTAAGAGACGGAGGGATGTGAACTGTGAATGAATACTTAAATGGCTGAAAGAAAGAAACTGAGGCCTTAACCAAGGGTGAAACCATTACAGTGTCACAGTACTGCTTTGTACTATGATTTAGCCCTACATATTTGTGTACTTGTTATGACAGGTCATCAGAAAGACAGAGACAAAGTAGGGAAAATATGATGAGAAAAGAAAAACCATGAAAAATGATAGACGGACATTAATAGCCATAGACTAAGTGCCAGGAAGGCAAAAAAGGTGTTTCTCTTCCCCTGGGACTGGAACATTTTGGGGCACTAAACACATCTAAAGTTGAGGGAATTTTCAGATACAACTTCCATTGTTTTTCTGATTGATTGGACTTGCAGTGTTTTATCTAAGCCCATCTGTCTCAGACATCTCACAGTGACTCTGCAGTCGCTTGTAAAATCTGTTTGTGTAACTCAAGAAAATTGTCTCCTCTCCAGCATGAACTCAGTATACACACATTTCTGTGTTTTCTGTTGGAGAGTTGCCATGTCCTTTTTTTTGTGGCCATTTTAGCTATTTTTTTGGGCATGTTTCACAGAAAAGTAAAGAAGCTGACAGTGTACGCTGGCTGCATCCCGTATATGTCATGGTTTTCTAGAGTTTTTTGTTTAAAGTTATAACAATAGGGAAGAGACATTAAAATTGGAGGACATGTTTTATTTAAGTTAAACTGAGTATATGCTCCTTTCTCCCCCTTGTGGAACACACATACTGGCATGTGGAAGACATATTGTTATAAAACACTTCATGCATTGCTATTGTATCCTGAAAAATATAAGGTTAATTTAGATTGAGGAACATATCTTCAGGCCATTAAAAGTACCTAGTAGATTTAGATAAAATGACCTAGTGTTAGTCTGCAAACAGGCTCTAGAGAGGGCCTTTTGCATTTTCAGCAGCTGTAGATTCTCTTTAATGCTTGGCACATTTTGCGATTGGTATTCTTGGGGGTTTCATTCAATAACTTCACTATTTGATGCTACTTTATCCTTTCACACTGGTCTTTTGACTTCTACTTAGTCCATGTCCTTAGACATGTAGAGAGGAAACCATGCAGGTCTTTAAAAGGATGCCTTTCTTTCTTTATTTTTGTTGTTTATTTTGTGATTATACTTTTGTTTTTAATTCTTCTTAATGCTTTCTGCACCCTGCTGAAATGTTTCTAAGGTTTGTATGTAAAGCACTTTGAATTGTCCTGTACATGAAATGTGCTATACAAATAAACTTGCCTTGCCTCTGCACGTTCACACATCTTTACTTCATTTAACCTGTTTGTATAAGTCCCTGTCTGCCATGTGCCAAGGTTGCACTAAAGGTCAGCTTGTGTTGTGACTAGTGAGCCAATAAAGTGTTGATGGTTCTCTTAGCTTAGACCCTTGAGTAAATACTGAATATACAGGAACACACACAAACAGAGTCAATAAATGAAAGTGACACAGTGGCGAAGTCTCCAAGCACAGAGGGGACACTGGAAATAAGGCCACCACCAGGGAGGTCATTTCGTTCTATTCTGTTTTCTCTTTCACACAAACACACACAGCAACAGTGGACTTCAGCATGCTTTTGCAATAGATGTGTAATGTAGGTAGAATAGACACAACAGGACGAAAACAAGACAGAAAAACAAAAAGAGCGAAGAGAATGCAGAAAAGCAGAAAAACGTGCACGGCATTACTGAGGTGCAGGAAGGACACAGAGAGGTTGAAAACATAGCACAGACATTGTTATCTAAGCAATAGATTAACTGTTGTACAGGCACAGATGGAGAGGGAATGATGGACGAATGAAGAGAGACAAAAGGGAGGATAGAAAAAAGGAAAATATAAAAGACAGAAAGGATGAAAGAGGATGAATTGATTTTAATTATTGTTATGGGATGGAGCCCCTTTTTATTTCAAACAAGCGTGGATATTAATAACAAAATTAAGGAGATTAAATGCTGGTGCTTGGGTACTCATCCAAGTATGTGTGCCTTTCTCATTCTTTCATGAAAAACGTGAAAGAATGTTTGTTTCTGGGTGTACAGTTTGGAAAAGGAGTTGTGTAAGGAGAAGATGGCGTATGATCATACCAGATAGGATTTAGAAAACATGACCTCTGACATTCCAGGAGCACTGAAAGTTATCAGCACTGGAACCACATCCAGCTTTGCTTCAGTCCTCCTCATCTGCTTCTTCTGTTAGAGAGTTTTCCATGTTTTACAGTTAAATAAGTGAGAAGAAAAGCATTCTTTTTAGCACATTTCTGAGCAAGATCTGCGCTGTAAAGCCTTTGAACCTCATTCCAAGTCTTAAAAGTGAGCATGTGTTTTTTGAACTGACTGAGTGTAACAAGATTACATTTTATCTGTAAAAATGTCAGACTTTTGTCTTTCTCTTTTATGTTTCCCTCTCCTCTGTTTATTTGTACAGAAAGGCTCAGTGTTGCACACACACAAACATGCGCATCAACACTCAAAGAGACAGCCAGATCAGCACAAATATGCAAACAGATTATAGGCTTCTCACTGAGAAATGACATTTATGTCTTGCTTCCCTGTCTCACATAATCACAAACACATAATTACAATCTGTAGCCACAAATGTCAAACATTCATCAGTAAGATGGAACAGAATTAGCAGTTTTCTCCCTTTTCTATCAAGCCTCTTCTCTCTTTCATTGTATCTTCCTTCAAAGCTTCCAAAGGTTATCTGTGTTTTTATGACATGATCACATTAATGCACTTAGTCTGTTTTCAAAGGTTAGTGCTATTAACAGTAGAAAATAAAAATATGGCTATCTCATGCAGGGGAAAATAAACACAATCACTTTTACTGTAATTACTGATGTAATATGACAAGTTGTTATCTGCATCGGCCTGATATGTGCTTATGTATATCTTTTTCTCTCTAGTAATAGCTTAAAATCATGTCATGGAATCATGGAAATATAACTGGGAATTGTCTTGTTTCCTGGTATAAGACACAAAAAATGACATAATTCTGATATAAGAACCAAACTAGCTATAAAATATGGGTAACACACAGCATTTTGACTTTGACTGACATTCTTTATCTGAAAACAGTGACTTCCTCTATCCTTTTTCAAAGTGTCTCAACCCAAACAAAAAAGTAATTTGCTCCTCTGGATGTGATGGCGAAAGCTGCTCGTGTTTCCCAAATTGCAGCAGGTTTGCCCCCCCCCCCCACCAAAGCAACTCATACTTCTGCTCAATAAAACTAATGTTGCCAAGCAACAAATTTTCTTCATTCCAGTAAAAGGATTTTTTTTTTCCACATACAGGTTCAATGCTCAGAAAAAGAAAGGTTTTAATGATCAGTCTCCAAAGAAATCCTTGACATCTGAACAACACTGAAGCAAACCTACACACCTGCACAGGATAAAAATGGCAGACATGTGCACTCACTGAACCGCTTCCACACACAGACTCAGACATATGCTTATAAACAAAGAAATACACACAGCCTCATGAAATTAATGATGCCCAACCTAATTATCTAACACCTGGCAAAGAGCAAAACCTAATCTCCAACCTTAAAGGTGGAGTTGCCACAGTTGTTTTGGTTACAACTTCAACACACACTTCTGTTATAACTCCCGTTAACCTCAGAGGAGTTGACAGAGGATGCACTGACATCACGTTACCAAAGCAACAAGCAGAGTGCAGGGATTGGATGAAAAGATGGTGACTCAACCTCCCTCCCTTGCCCTCCTCTGTCTCACCAGAATCTCACTCCTCCTCCCTACAGAAGTGTCACAGTTTGTCATGGGCAACTTTTTGAACATCAAGGATACAAACTGAGGCCAGTGCATGGGTAAAGGTACATGGCACTTCTTAATCAAAAGAATAGAGTGGTGTTGATCTGTGCTAGATAATCTAATATTTAGTGACTAATTTCTAATATTAAGTTTTTTATTGTGAAGTTGATTTATGCATTTACAAATGCAGTTATCTTAAAGGTGCAGACCAGAGTGTTAAATGCATGCCCTGTCTCTTAAAAATGGAAATAAATGCAACTGACACTGGGGCCTATGTGCAGACCTTTTAAATCAGCAGAGCCTACCTTAAGTTAACCTAGTTTCTGAGCCCTCTTGAGCGGCCCTGTTGGAGGCACATACACTAAATCATTCATAGTGGAGAGACAGGGAAAAACATGTTCCTGAGTGTGTGAAAGAGGAAAAGAAATGTGAATGCAAAGTGCTGCACTTTCTACTGCTCTGAGTGTTTACATGGTCATTTGTGCTTGTAACAGGAGTATTTTGCCACACAGCCAAAAGAAATTTAAATTCCAACATTTTGAGGCACCAGTTTGGTGTGAAATCCGATGACCTACTAAAACTTTAATAATGTGAAAGGAGATAGACTTTAGTAGAGGTTGTGCGTGTCTTTTCAAATTTGAAGACTCTCCTTTCTGTACCTAATCAACCCAAAATTCATATTACCATGTTGGTGCATGACAGTTCGGTAATTATATTAAGTATAACATATACAGAGCTTTTCTTAACAATGTTACAAAGTGCTTTGCAAGAAGGGATAAGCTGAGTTTGGTTGGACAGCTATTCATAAGAAAGCAATAATAAAATGATCTCTCTTTACCACAAAACTGTGACCTGGAAATGGCTACCGGGAGCTGTGTCTGTAAATCTCAGTGGTCAGGATGGCAAATAACAGGTCAATAAGTCAGAAATGTATTTGGCAATGAAGCCATTTGAGGCTTTGAAAGTGAGCAGTAAGATTTTTAAATCAATACGAAATCTAAGAGAAAAACCAACGCAGGCATGCAAGCACAAAAGCAAGGCGAGCTATTAGCAAAGCTGCAGGGGTCTGTGGATTTTATTGGCATTCACAGCAGTGTCATCCATGTAAAAACTGTAATATTGCTTTGAATAAGTTGAATGAGTCAAAAGGTGGCACGTAAATAGAGAAAAAAAAGGAGGCCAGGTACTGAACACTGGTATAGACAAACTGTAAGTTTCTGGTGGAGAGATATGAGAATAACATGCTGAGAGACAAATCCTTGATTCCATCCCAAGACTAAATGATGCAGGAAGATGTTGTGATTGACAGTATCAAATCTACAAGAACTAAAATCAAATGTTCGTGTCTAACTGCATTCAGCAGTGGACATTGCTCACTTCGACGAGTGCCGTTGCCGTTTGAAGCTAAAGTTGAAGTTAAAAACACGATCATTCATAAATAATGTCAGCTGAGAGATGCCTTTCTTCAGAACCTCAGATAAAAAAAAGGACATTTTCAGAGATTTGTCTGTAGTTTCTGTAAGATAAGGGTTGATGAACAATGACAATTACTTTGACTTCTGACTGCTCAGTACCTCCATGAAGCACCTCCTGCCAAACACTTTAGTACAACAGGTTTTGTTTTTGACCCAGACTTGGAAAAATAAAAGCCAAAGTGGATTTAAATTGCTCTGCTGTAGCACGATTCCTTATCACATCTGTTGCTCCAACAAACTGTAGATAACATCTAAATAAAAAAGTTAATTGTACATGTCTTAATGCGTAACTGTACAGCTGAGGGTAGTTAGATACAATTTGGTGATCAAACCGGGCTGCGCAGTGGTTTGATGACGAGCAATGTCAAGTTACACTGAGAAGGTTCCTGGTTCAAATCTCAGCTTCCAACCACAGTCCAATAACATGCATGTTATGTTAATTCATTCAGAACATTTGCAAAGCAAATATAGTGCAGCTTGCATATTAAGTATTGTTATTGGGTTAAAAGAGTACCGGTACACAGGACAGATGTATTATTTGTATTCAACAACATGGGATGTTGTTTGTTTTGCTGCTTTTTGTTGCTACTGTTTGGATTGGACATGTGTTTTTCTTCTGCAACCCAAGAGGAATACCCACAAAATATTTATCTGCAATTCTCAGTGTAAATTAAAGTAAATAAAAACTGTAATGGATTATTAAGATATTCCTAAATAGCATTAACTTGTAAAATTCACAATCTGGCCACATGAGAGGAGTAATGTACTTGGATCAACAGCAGCCTTCTGGAGTTGTTTTTGTCTTTTGATGCTTGTCTCCCTTTCTCTCTTTTTCATCTGACTCCTTTCTCCTTTGTTGTTTTTCCTTTTCTGTTTCACCTGTTCTCAACCTTTGCACCTCACCCTTGTGTTTCTGCATCTCACTCTCATCCCTCGCCTTCCCAGCACCACTTCCTCTCTCCGTTAGTCTCTCCTCTAGGAAATCCCTCTTCCATCTGTCTGGCTGTGATGAATTTGGCGCCTTTCAAAACAAACCAGCTTGGCCAAATTAATGAGACTCTCCGGAGGGATGAACTTTAAGTGAGTTTGTGAGTGCATGTGTACACAAAATGATTCATAATCTGTCGACCAAACCACTGCATTTACCTTGCAGACTGCTTTCATATTGAGTTTCTTAGACTTGTGTAAAGATCGGGGTCTGAGCTGAGCCTGTTCTTGACCAACCCCATTTATTACTTAATGTTTTTTCTTAATATTAAAAGTAAAACACTTTTAACAATATATTCCTAAAACAAAGATATCAGAGATGATGGATGGGAAAGAATATGAGTGTAACATTATAAATAGAAAACCATCAATTTTAAGGTACCGTTACAGTTTTAAATATGACGTAACCTGTAATATCTAATAAGGCTGGTGATTAATTAATACCTTTGTGGGTTAGATGAATCTTGTTTAGTTTAGATTACTAGTCATACTATAGTCAGTCTGAGTTATAGGAATGATCTAGCACTCCTAATGTTGCAGTAGCACAAAATAATAAAGCTCTTGTTACGTTGTGGGAAATTAGACAGTGATGAATATTAATTCTGAACCCATGGACTAGCACTATGTAGATTCTCCATCATTCAGGTCACGCTGTATGTCTAAATGTTTGAATTATAAAGCAACTGGACTCGTTTTTTTGGCATACAACCAAGTAAAAAGGAGTCAAATTGTCTTTTTTTCAAGCACTTAGGCAACCCGTGGACTGTAAGTTACAAAGCAAAACATAGTTTTAATGGATTGTGTAAAAATAGACAAGAGCAGCAGTAACGTCACTTTTCCAGAAAGTCTTTTTCATTGGATCGCTAAATCTGCCAATTAAAAGCACTCTGATAAGACAGTATGCATGCTACCAGACTGCATTTAGTAGAACTATTTATTAGGATGGAAAACATAATATGAATATGTAAAAGATAGAAAATGAATAAAGCTTTTGGAATATAAGCTGTCCGGAGTTAAAACATGGAGTCCTCATTGACTATTTGAGGAAAAAAACTATACAACGTTGGTCAGTAAGAGGCTGAGTCAGAGGTGATAGAAAAATCTGATGAATGGAAGAAAGCCACTGCGGTTTCTTCAGATAAACCATATACACTTCCTGTGTGAGTGCTTCCCTACGCAGGAACTTGTGGTAGTAGTGCTCATCTTGCCTGGCTAGATCTGGTGTAAATACCAAGCCTTAGGTCAATTCATCTTCACTGACACTCGACCAATAACACTGTAAATTACAGAGCAAGTGAGGCGGCAGGGCTGAGTGCAAAGAGAGATAAAGAGAGAGAGAGAAGGATCTAATGGAGGAAAAGAAGAAAAGAAAATGGGGGTGGCAACATCCATCCATATAAGGCAACTAATAATGAATGCAGCAGACTGGGTTTGAATTCAAATATCATCAGGACTGGAGGCAACACACAGCAAGAACTGCAGGGATTTAATCATGCCTCCAAGATAATAAATAAACCAATATTCCTGTAGCTACGTATTGAAATGATCTGACAGCAAAATGCTGGGTAGCATTAGAGCCAACTAAGTTAAAAATACCCTTTCTTGCTTTAAACCATTGTCACTGATCATTTTTCAGGGCACGTATTTCCGGCATCATTGATGGAACAGACCGAGCCATAAAGGCTGCCTTGGCAGGAAGTGCTGGCACTTCCAGTTGATGCCCACGCCAGCAGCCATCTTTTCCAAATGCAAAAACAGACCAAGAAGCAGATATATTGCTTAGAGGACCAAAAATATTAAGCTCACCTTGCATTCTTAACTGGTGTTGAAAAAAAGCCTGAAGACTTGTCAGTCACCATTTATGAACTTAATTGAATTAAACATATTAACTCACAGCATCATTTAGCTCCTACTGGAGCATTTCCTGTTACAGCCACGCAAGACGACCACTGACTGATTATTTTACCAATGAACAATATTATGGACAAAGAGAGTAGCCATCATGCTACTTAGGAGAAGAGGTCAGGGTATTGCTTTGATGATCCGTTCGGGCATGGAGCATGGGGGATTTTCATGTTCTTCTTATACATCTTGGATTGCTTTAGGTTACATCACAGACAGCTGTCATTACATCTGCTGCAAACAGGGAGGTTACTAGAAAAAACTAAGTAAGTTGTCTTGTGTACAGAACCACTGACAGGTGCAAAAGATGGTATCATTTGCCTTAAGAGGATCACAGATGGGATACTTATTAAATACTTGTAATAACTTAAATTATTACAAGCTTGTAAGCACACACCAAATTCTTGATTTACATCAGATGTCCAATATGGCAAACGGTCATTGAGCCTGGCACTAAAATTATTTGCAACTCTAAGCGGCTAACCCTTACCACTGAACCTTTGCAGTCTGGAGGGTAGAGGCAGGACTAATTAGAGGACTAATTACCCTTTTGGGATAAACACACACACCCATAGGAAACATACACACACAGTGACAGTCATTGCATCTGCTGATTTAGATATTTCTTGAAATAGAAATATTCTTTAAAAAAAAAGAGGAAACCTGTAAGTAGAAAAGAAATTTGAACCATCACTGTTGTTCTCGTCATAGCCAATAACCTTCCATATATACCTCTGAACAGTGTGTCCTGAAGAGCTACTGACAACTAATATAGATTTCTGCTTTCCAAGAACTATATCTATGACATAAAGCCTGTATGGTTCCTGCATGTAGACAGGAAACCAGAGAACTCATGTTAAAGTTTTATTTGTGTGCGCTGGGCAGCTGACCAGTGTGGTTTACAGTATTAACTGGCCTGTGGAAATACTTGGATCACCTGGTGTGTGCAATAAAGTGTTGACTGGTAATTCTACATCAAAAGGGCATTATATTTTCTGTGTGATTACAGTGCTATTTTGATATATATATCTTTTTTTCAACAGGTATCCATTTACTTGCACAATATTTATACATCGTATGTACTTCCCAAGTTATTTACTTTATTCAGTGCAGCCCAAACATTACAGAAATTGGCTTTTTTACACTCCAAGCGGAAAGGCTCACTTAGAGTCACATTACTGGCTACATGATTCATTTTAAACCTAAACAATCCTGTGTTTTGACGGTTTGAGGCCAGAATTACTAAATTGGGCAAATTAATGTGAGGCCACAATTCAGATTCTAAATTAAAGTTGTCAGTCCTGCAGGGGATTTATCAACAAAGCACCAATCTGTGAAGTCAGACACAGCTAAGTCAATTAATCCATCCATCAATTTTCTTCTGCTTATTCAAGGTCAGATCACAGATTCAACAGGTCCGGGAGGGAAACCCAGACATCCCTCTCCCTTATGTGTCACCTTGCAGCTCCTCAGTGCTTCAATAATGTCTGAAGGGGACCATTAGGCATCCTATCAGATGCTGAACCACCTTAGTTGCCTACTTCCATTACAGAGGAGCAAGGGCTTTACTCCAAACTCCTCCTAGATGTACGAGCTCCACACCTCAATTCTAAGGCTGAGCCCAGACACTCAGAGGGAAACTCAGCTGCTTGTATCATTCTATTAATTATTACCAATATCCTGTAACTATAGGTGAGGGCTGGAACGTAAATAAACCTCCACACCAATATGGATCAGTGCAGCAGACTTCCAGTTGAGAACGATGCTCTCAGATGGGGATACGCTGGCTTTCATCCCTGCTGGTTCACATTTGGCAACGAACCGCTCTATTGCAGAAGTATATTTTAATAATTACCAAAAGAGTTTACCTAGAGTGGTAGAAAAACAACAAAACAAACAAGTAAAGAATTGTAGAATTGCAAGCAAACAGACCTGCTAACAGACAACAAAGGTGAACCTTAGATACAGTAGTTCTTTAGTACGTCAGGGACCTTGGTTACCAATGATGCATGTTTTGAAATATTTAAGAAGAGCTATTTGGCTGCGATTAAAAGAAACAAAACTACTTTATCAATAAAAGGCCCATTTTCACATAAGGGAAGGATTTAAATTTTCAGATTAAAAAGACTTTGATTGAGGGGATGCACATTTTTTTTTTTTATAAATGACAAGCTAATAATGTGAAAAGGGTTAAAAAGACATTAAATGTTTACCTTGTGTCTGCGTTTAATAAATCAGCAGCAACTGAGGGACGTAGTATCTGCTTCTAACAGGGGTATCCAATTTCTTCGGGAACATGTTCAACACAACCCTGCATAACTCAGAGTTAAGGGGCATGGACGCATGAAATTAAAAGGTAGAGGTAATAATAAGAAATGAGACTTGGCATAAGACTTATATTAACAAGAAAACAAACTGTGTATTGAAATTATTTGAATAGGCAGAAACTCTCTTCTAAGTTTAGGTTTATGTTGGATATCACCAAAAGCAAAAAGCAAACAAACAAAGAAATATCCATCTGCAGAAGAACAGTGGGTTGTTTTATCATGCATATTTCAGAATTTGCCAAGAATAAGCTCTGAGATCATCAAAAAAATACTCTTTAGTGTGTGCTTTGGGAAAAAAACAAGGTTTGGCATTAACTAAAATAACACTGTAAGCTGCTTAAAGCACCATCAAACCTGTTGTTTATAAAAAAAAAAAAAATTTAGTCACAGCTTTAAGGTCTCCTTCTACTGATTTTTGTTTTCATTTTGTTTTTACCAGGAAAGTTGAGGTAAAAATCAACCACATTACATTGGCTTCAATTCTAGAAGGATCTGATTTATTGCTCAGGGACACCTCAAAAGCCCCGATGCAGGCATTGAATCGTATTAATCTGTTTGATGGACAACTTGTGTTCCAACCATATTAGCAAAACTATCAAAATTAAAAGTGAGACAGAAAATAAATAACATTGACTTCCAATCTACTAGAGTAAACACCTGGATCAAAAGTGCCTCTCTTCACAATCCCAGTGCTTGGCTGGTTTGAGTCCTTACGGAAAATACTGCTCTCTCATTTAAACGCTGCCAACTGAGCCAAATGATTCACATGCTCATTAACGGCACAATGTGTGTGTGTGTGTCTGCTATGATTCACTCCATGTAAGAAAGCAGCCAAGTAATTATATGCTGTGTGCAAACAAATGCAGAATCTTCCAACCAGTCCATACCTCCCCACACACACCCCTTTACAACTCATCATGTATCTGTGTGTACCAGAGAATATAACAACACTAAGTTGAATGACGTTGCGTTGGATTAAATCCCTTCTTTGAGGATTTGTCCGAACCTTAACCCATAATCCCTTTATTCGGGGAAATAAATTTTTTTTTTCTATCTCCTATGGATCAGATTTTTGTCCTGACAGTGAGAATAAATACAAGCAGATACTCCATATGCACTTCCTTTCTACACACATATAAAGACACACAAAGCCAGCTACGAGAGATGCCACAGGGAATGGGACGAAAATGAAAGACGAGGGGGAAAGACAAATCGAGGGAAGAGAAAAGCCCATGTGGCAGAGGGAGATTCTCATCTTCACTGAAATCAGCAGATCCATCCCTCCCTTCCATCAACCTCAGCTGCCTTTTCACTCTACCATTTTTTTTTTATCCAACCTTTTCTTTATTTCCCTCTCTATTTTCCCCACATCCCTCCCTCTGCTTTCACTCTTTCGTATTAACTCTGGCTCTGTATTCCACCTCCTTCGTTCTCTCTCTGTCACTGTAGGAGAGCTGCAGGCAGACAGAGGCAGCATACACTAATGTTACTATATTTGACAAGGCACACACACACACACACACACACACATGCATATTCTCCTGCCACATGCACGACTGCACACACATATGCAAAAGAAGTAAAGGAATAAGAGGGGGGGGCGCCAACACTTGAAGACACACTGGAAAGACACACATATACAAACACATACACAAACGCGCCGACGCGTGCTGAGTGCCGGAATCACAAACATAGCGACACACAGAACAGGGTAGCGCATGACGCCAGCAACTCAACACGGTTGTCTCCCTTTCTCCCTCACAGACACACACCCCCCCTCTTTTTCTCACACACACTCACGCCTCTCAGACACACAGCAGCGCACACGCCAGCCAGCAGGACAGCGCTGGACGTATCATTCATATAGGGAAAGATCAGAAGGAAAGGATTAAGTATCTCCATCCCTCTCCCTCTCTCCAAGGATCTTATCCTCTCTTCCCCGCTCGTGTCTCTTAAGCTTCTCTTCACCTCGTTTTTACAATCCCTGTTTTTTTTTTTTTCCAACAAAATCCCTCCTTTTTCACAATTCATTGGTGGGCTGAAGGGAATCTGAGAGGGATAGTCTCTACACAGATAGAAGGAATATTCTAACATTATTCCTTTGACCGGAATCTTGAAGGTATGGATTTCTTAAACTGAAGGAGTGACCATTTTTTTCTCTTTTTTTCCCCCTGAAAGCTTTTTGATCTTTTGAGTCTTAAACAATATTTCTGGATGGATGGCTGATGGCAGGAAGATATAAGACCAGTGCTGACTGATATACATGGTCAAAAGGTAAGTCTACCCTAACTCATAGATTCAATAGAGCAGCTCTTGTTCCCAGTTTATGACTAGAATTAAATATATATATAGTTATAAATCCCATAAAGTGGACTACAGAGCATGTTTTAGACGGTTAAAGGTACACTTTAGCTGCTTTCTGGATGTACACAAGATGCACATTGTCAGGAATGTTTGGGTTGGGGATTTGAGACTAAGGCAGGCAGAAGGAAAAACCTTAGACTAAGGATACATTTTCTAGTCTAAACCTCCGACATCATATTGTGAACTATCTACAGTGCTATTTTCTCCATTCCCTCTACTGGAATTTGATTGTAAAATCAAGTTTCCAGAAGCTATTTGAGTGCTCATTAAAAACATATAATCAAACTCTGGATGTGAAGTCTTGTGGGATCAAGCCTAGTTATGGTTAATACACTGCAAGCACTGTACCTCTGGTGTATTTATAGCTAAGGTAAATATGCCTGAGGCACAAACAACAGCTCCGATTCAGCCCAGCCATCAAAGTGAAACTCATCCAGTGAAAATGCAAAAAAAGTTTCTGTAAATTTACTTCTGCAAGCTTTCTTTCAGTCTGAATTTGGCTGGCACACAAAATTACTGTACATCAAAATGGTCCATTATTTGCAACTGGTGCAACAACAACTAAAGCTATTTCACTGGGTGCTGAGTGTGATATGAAGGTGTTTGATCAGCGTTCAGTCCAATATCAAATGACTCTGAAGTCATTTTAATTAGTTCCATCTCAGTCTGGCATCAACAGGAACATAACACATGGGCGTACATGCTCATAACATTATGAGCCTCACAGTAAAAACTTGCGCACAAAACTGGAGATTAATGGATTTTTTTCCTCTTTTTTTGCTTTTAAACTGTTATCGAGACACCCCGAAGCTTATTGACTCACCTGCTGGGTAATAATCTCACACTGTAGGATATAGTGTAATGTTATCCTTTCATGTTGTCATAGTAACACACCTGTTCTGTGGGAAATGTAGGTACACTGGACTGGTAAGTTTTAGCTTTCAGAGTCTTTTCCATTGGTAGTATGCCAAGTGGAAAAAACTTTAATCTACTTGTTTTTGTAAGTGTACCAATATTTAAAAAAACTATTTGAAAATCCTGCTTTTGATATTAAAAAATGCACAAGTCAGTACAAGCAAGGCCAGCTCTATTACGGCTGATGTAAACCAGGAGTTATCTGTGGATAAAGCCAGTGCAGCTGTAACTCAACATATAAAACAGTCCAATAAACCTGCTGTATTCTGATTTACTTCACTTGATTCGGTAAACTTTATTGACAATACTTCAGTGCTTCTTAGTCACACAGGTTTCTCTTTAATTTATTTTTTTTGACTGACTTTCAACACTGAAGCCATCGTGCAGCACGCTGCAGTTTTTACCTGCTCCATGACACTTTGTCCACTCTAATACTGTTTTAGATTGTGTGATGTAAGAGTGATTAACTTGCCAGAGCTGCCGAGTGATTATATGATGATGCAGTGAGTGTGAAGCCTTGTTCAGCGTAATGCCCCCGAGGCCTTTTTTTTGTCTCTCTACATTGTCTGGCTGTCCGTCAAATGGATGCCTTCTGACAAAATTCCAGAGAAAACAATTATGATCGCTAACTGATTGTATAGTTAGTGCAGCAATTTGGCATATCTAATAAGAAACATGGCTGCCACATCGGGCCAGCCTGATGGCTTTTGTGAAACCATTCATTAAATCATTTTATACATTCAAGTTGGAACAGATTTAATTAATTTGGTGGAAATTATGGATGCTTTCTAAGCTACTAGATTTTTGTTTGACTCACTCAAAGGTGAATGCCAGCACTAATATAAATCATGTTATTAACACCACTGTATCATGTATCAATCATGACATTATGTGTGATTAAAATACTAAACAACATAGTTGATTAAATGTAGCTGTTAGCTGCCCAATCAAATTTGCTGTGATGCTACACAGCATGTTGTCTCTAACCAAACCTGAAAGACACAAGCCTAAGAAACATTTGATTTCCCCTCCGTCTAAGCACTTCTCAGAAGACCTAAGTCTAATATTAAACTATCAAAGGAGACAACCGCTGAAACAATATTTTTTAACAGGTTCATGTTTAGGTTCAGTGTTCACACCCACCAGCTCACCAATCACAGTTGGTGGTAAAATCTATGTACAAATTTTGCAGCATGCGCCTGTCAACACATATGTGGCTCTATTTGTCAAGCTACTGCTGGTATGGTTCTGGCATTAAGTGCGCTTCAGTCTTGCACATACACACACACACACACACAGACACACACAAATTATGCCTGGTTTTTCTCCTCTCCTATGAAAGAAAAACATTAAAAATTGATTTAGGGAGCTTGGCTGCAACTCCCCCGTCTTTGTTAGCGACCATGATGGTTACACAAACCCAAACATTAATAAGCACATATGAACTTTACCATATGAGTGAAGAATTTTTGTTCCTTTTTTGTTGTCGTTGTTGCTTATCTGTGTCTAAATTGGAAACCGTGTGTAGATTTTTTGTGATTTGGACCCACATTAAAACATGCATACACACTCACACACCTGTCTTAACACACGAATAGCCATCCTCTCATATTCAAAAAGATTTCCCTTAGCAGTTGAGCACAATTTAAGCTATATTGATAAAAATGTATCAGTCAAACCGTACAGGTTTATCAGAAGACATATAGAATAGTGTGAAAAAATGAGTTTACGTGAGCAAACTCAGCAAAAATGTGCCTCCAGCCACTTGTTTGTTTGTCCTGTTATAGATTTATTGTTGAATGCCCGTTGGTGGCCCAGCACAACACTGTCTAACTGCATTGTAATCAAGCTTTTGTGCATCCTTTGTATGCAAACTATATTTGTATTTCAAAGTGTAATGAGAAGAAGAGACGGCTTGAACAAATGAAGAAAACAATTGTGAAAAGACTGATAGTGACAGGGATGAAAATTCTGGATAATGGCATGCCAAAACCAAAAATATGAATTTTTCAAGCATGAATGAAAAGGAGAAGATTCTCCTCATTTCACTTTTTTACTATCAACAATCGCCTCCCTAATATGAAATGTGTAGGAGAAGAAAGCTGACCAAGCATATTGGTCTGGCTGCCTCTAATTACCTCAGCCCTCAGGAGAGTGGTTAAACTTTTAAGGAAATGCATGAAAACTTAAGGTCTGATGTCTCTGCAGCACCCTGTGGAATATAACTACATCTTTAGTGGAGGGTGAAATAAACAGGATGAAAATGGAAAAATAAAAAGGAGATGAAAGAGGAGAGGAGGAGAGGGGAGGAGGAGGAGGTGTTATTTGATTCCTGACCATGTGGAGCTACTCTGCCACCCGACTATTTACACGTATGAGTGTACACTACTGGCCCATGTGTAGATTTTGGCTGCCCGTGTGTCCAGGTCAAATTGGTTAAAAAAAGCATTCTGAGAATAGCTCACCACTACATCACCTCCTTAACGTGACGGTAACTAAGGGGGAGCTGGAACACGAGGCTGCTGAGGTGAGCTTCACAGACAACCTGTTCTCACTTCCAGCTCCCATGTGGACCTTTGATAGAGACTCTGTGTTGTCAGTTTTGTTATGCACAGGAAAGCCATTTTGCTTCATTTATCAACATATTATATAGTCTAAAAACCTTCAATAGAAGCCCTAAGAATGTCACAGTCACAGGAAGCGTTACCATGGTAACCATGAAATGAAGACAATCTCATTGCAGAAGGGAGAGGGGTCTTAGATGTGGTTATTTAAGGGTGTATTCTACTTAGCCAATGATGTTTTCCTACACCTAACCAAGCACACGGTCAACAATAACAGACATTTATACTTCTTGAACTGGAAGTCCTGTTATATAATCTTTCACCACCCATTCAACCTTAAACTTTGACATTACCAGTCCTAATACTCACTCAGCAAGATGCAGCATCCTATGCTTACAAAAAAAGTGAGTTCAAATGCAATGTGAAAGGGGTACAATGTCAGTAAGTGAGAGGATGGCAATGGACAAGTTTTAACAGTTGCAGCATGATTACACTTAGTAAAGGAAATTAAATCCTATAATATGTGATGCCGAGCTGATGACATGTGAATAAAAAGCCAGAAAATAACAACCGGTGTTTAGTTATTAATGTTCTATGAATTCATTTGATGATTTATGTCAATGCCAAATGTTCAGCATGTATAGCAAAGCAACACTTTGAAGCTCCAAATCAGCAAGAAGACTTTAGGTATTTGCTTTCACAGGGATTTAAACTGCTGTCAAAATATTTAATGTGATGAACGCATGTAAATGAGGAGATAAGAATGCTCAATTGTTGCGCAGTTGATGAGTAATCACTCATTACACATCTCTTAAATAATACATGTAAAGTGTACAGTGGATAACATACAATTCAACTATGTCAGGGCTGATTCAGCCGGAGGATGAGTGTGCAGGAGTCCCAGACAAGCATTAGTCCCACAAGACCAAGAGCCATTGAGTTTTATGCAATTAATATCATAGTAAAGGCTTTGGGATTGAATCGAGAGTATCAATTAAAGAAGACCTGACAGAATTAGCCTCTTCCGTGACTCTGTCTTTGTGATAATTAGATGACTGTGTCAGGGCCTAAAGTAGAAATAATGTCATCTACAGCAGCAGTTCCGCACCACCCAGCAAATCTAAGAAAAGATGTTCGGCCTCAAGCTTAAAACCGAGGAATTCCTTGAGTTCCTCCCATTTCTCAACACCTTTGAGTTTCTTTTCTTTTTTTTTTTTTTAAAGGAAACTCATCAGCTCATTTAAGAAAAACAGAAATTCCCCAGCGGACTCTGACTGATGTGTCTGCAAAACACCCTTGTATCCACGCCTCGGTTTCCTTTGTCAAGGAGAAAAAGGGACTCAGACGGAGAAACAAAAGGAATTTAAAAGATGAAAAGGAAGAGAGCGCAGCATGTTGATAAATGAAGGAAAAAGAAATGGAAAGACAGATGAATGAATGTTGGAGAGGAGAGGATGGCGTGAGAAAGCGTTATGCTTGGAGAGAAAATAAAGAGCGGGGAGATTTTAAATTGTGGCAGGTACTATTGAGCATAAAGTTAACACAAAAAAGGCACACACACTAATCCACACACAAAACCCTTATGAGAAAATCTTGATGTCTTCCTTGTTTACCCATCGCTTATTTTTACCTCCGCTCTGTATGTGGGATTTCCTGTCTTGCTTTTAATGATTTTATCCTTTCATGCCTATCCCTTTTTAGACCTCCCTTCCTGCTCACCTCTCTTACTTAATCCCCCCCCCTCCTCATTCCTCTCCTGTCCTGTCCTTTCCCCCATTTCCATATTTAACCAGCTGTAAATAACCTACTGACACTCCCAACAGATTGATGAGTGTTACTTTTGGAAGCGACTGCAGTTACTGTCTGCGTGGATGCTTGACAGTTTGCATAGAAAGTTGAACGGGCGCTGACCTGTCTGCCCTCATCTATCATCCGACTGTGTGTTCATATTTCTTTTCCTTCCCCACATTATCCCATTTTTTTCTTTAAGATGCCCTCTTATGGTGGCACAGGTGCAAATTTACATAATTACTGCAAATGCATCTACAAACGAGCGCAAACGCACCCGAATGCAGCTTCATCTATAGTCGGCTCAATGAGCCGTGTGGAAAAAGCACTGGACTTGGCTTTTCCATGAAAACAGCCGACTGCTAAACAGCACTGCAACCTGATTAGTGTGATATTTCACACGCTGCTGATTGGATGCTGATAATAATTTAACAGGGGGAAAAAAGGAGATTTTTGCAGCAGCGCTCCAGCATTTCTAAAATGACAATGATTGTTCCCTGCAGGAGAGAGTCAACAGTCTGCATTAGTCGTGTTGTACTGAGGTTCAAACAAATCAACTCTCTCATGATCATTTCCGCCTTGCACATTTCATTTCATTATGGTGACGAGACAAATCTTTTTGCCGTGCATCTACTCCACCGACACAGCAAACTTATCACACGTAAAAGGTCAGAACTGCAAGAGAAGAAGAACAACTAACACTTGATAGAAAACAAAAATTGAGCAGATCCCTGGTGAGGAGGCTTCGAGCAGGTGTGGGGTGAATAGATGGAAACGCTCCAGCTGTAGTTATAAATAGATGACATGATGAAACTGTGCACAAGGGAAATTAAATTATAGAACAAAAATCCCACAATAAAATATTGTTAAAAAAAATCAGCAAAGCTACTGGTGACAGCCACAGAAAGACTTGAAATTCAGTGGTGACACTTAAATAGCTTTTAGTGCATGCTAAAACATGTATCGTCTACAAAGCAAACAATCCACAATAAAGTTGCCAGTTGCCTTGTACTTGAGGATGAAATGGTCAATTAATCATGAGTATGGACTCCCCGTACCTTTTTCCACATCCAGCTTTATTATGTCGCTGATTTGTTGGTATTTATGTGGTTTCTGTCATCAGCGCCTGGCGTCATTCCCTAACAACTGATTTTTTTAGGTTTTTTCTCTGTGATGGAGGCAATTAATCAAAGCAAAGTGCCCAATGTGAGCGCACAAAGATGCCTTATGCAATGATAATAACAACTCATCAACTTTGCCATAGTAACAAGTGTAAATATAACTTGTTTTTTTTCCATTCCTGCATAATTCAGACCTTACTTTTCTTTTAAGGACTGACATAAAATGATGCTCTGCAATAATGATAGCCATGAAATAATACTCTGAAAATATACAGAGCTACCTCTACTCATTCAGCAGAAAGTTGAAGGAGTATGAGCAGCCGTCCTCAAAACTGTTCTTGCCTTGTGCAAGAGAGGACACTTTTTATTATCCTTCCCAGTAATCCTCTCTTCTATTTTTCTCCCTCCATATGTGGTTGTATTTTCCACTTTCTCTTTCTTTCTCTACATTTCCTCTCATCTTTCTCCCTCTCCTCTCGCTCCGCTCTCTCTTTCCTCCATCAGTCTCTGTGTGCCTGCCAGACAGCAGCAGTAGGGGGTCTGTCTGTGTTAAAGGCAAACTGATTGTGTGAACTACCAAAGACACGCGCATATATTATTCATGCCGACGAAATACCGGAGGGGCTGTTTGTGATGCTTGCACACACGTCCACGTGCACACGAGCAAGGAAGGGGTGCAGACACACCCGCAAAATTGGAAATGTATTTTTAATGTATGCAAGTGAGCATTTTTTGAAAAACATGAGCGTGCATACACACAAAAATCCTGCAGCTTCAGCCTTTGCTGCTACTGGCATAAATGATGTGTTTGCATGCGCGCATAGAAATGTGCAATGAAAACTAATATGATATGGTCTCAGAATTAGGATTTGTGTTTCGGGTTAGGACAGATTTGGCTCACTTGACTTTTCTCTCTCCGTTTAGGTGATTTGCTGTCATTTTTTTTCAGTCGCCACCCAAGTGGAAGCTGCAGGCATGGCGGCGTGACACCGCCTTAGGCCCGCCCCTCCCAACAGAGGAAGGCTGAAGAGCTCTGTGTCATGCCCCCTCACACTGACCCCCCTGGGGGCACCAGCCTGCCCTCAGCCACAATTACCATCCACTTGGTCAGACCTGGTGAGTAGATAAAAAGGGGGAAAAAAACAGGGGGAAAAATGTTTCCTACTCATATCTGCAGCTACGCATGAGAGGAGAAACATTGTCTGTTTTGACAGCTGCTAATGGTAGCATGCCCAACATTATTGAACACACACACACACACACACACACACACACACACACTCACAACAGATGAGGGAAGTGATGCAAGAAACATTACTGTATGCATTAATACAGTTGGCAGACCCTTTTCTTTTTCCCTGTGATTACCTTGTCTCCTTTTCTATCCTATCTACTTTCCATCTCGTTTGTTTTTCAATTATACTTTCCTTCTCTGCCCCCTAACTTCAGGGGTTAATGAAAAATGTACTCTGTATCTGTTTTGTTTTGGCCATGGCTATCACATAATCCTCACGACCACGTAAAAGGTTACGGCCTCATCCACTGCACTTCACTTAACCTTTACAGCTTCTCTTCTTTAGAGCTCCCCATCTGTGCCTCTTTTATTAATGTTGTAAGACCTCAGCCATGACATGACACTATGGACATCTGTTTCCTGGAATCGCTTTCAAAACCATTTCACCTCCAGTATTCTTGTTATTTTTGTCACAAGTCTTCCCCTTCCTCACCCGTCATGTCTTTTCTTTCCCTTTCTCTACTGTTTGCTGTGCTCCTCCCGTCGTCCCATTCTCTTTAAGCCTATAGCTTTTGTCTCCTCATTGCACAGCACAGTCTAAGCAAAGATCCATTAGAAGTAAAGTAGCAACAGATAGAACAGCTGTGTTCATGTGTGTGTCGAGGATTAAACGGTGAAATGGATAAATTGTGCAAACATTAATATTCTAATTTGTTTTATGACGCAAGCCCATGCTGTGCAAACTCGTACACTCTTCTCTTCGGGAAATTAATTGTTTTACAATTCAAGGATCTTCCTGGTGGAGGAGTTTTTATTGTTCAAGAGGTGTCTGGCAAAAACGCCCCCACAAACCGCACTGTAACACCGTGGCGCTTAATAACAGGGCAACACTATCTGTCAGAACCTCCACACACCCACACAGAACTTCTAAGTCGATTGATATATCTCCCTATGGGCTGCCCAGCCTCTCTCTTCATCTCCAGCTCTGTATTTTCCTTTGTAACTTCACCTGTTACACATATTCTTCAGCTTTTTTCATCCATTTATGTATTTAATTCAAGTTCATTTACTTCTATTATACCATTATGATATTTCTTGGCTAAAGACTAAAGAAAGTCTCTCAGGAGCAGCATTTTATTGACACAAATGATTCATTCTGAATATTTGGAAGCTTCTTGGTAATCTTTGCTACTATTCCAGAGATGCTGCTGTGCACGCTTTCACACACAGACATGCTCAATTACTTAAAGGTGATTTTTTTTTTTTTTTTTTTAAAGGAGCTGGCATCACATTGTATATGACAGATTACTTCTACAGTGAACATCAAATCAGCAAGGAAATACTTCATCCCAAAGTTAAAGACATTTCATTTCATTTATGAATGGAATTTGACAAACGGGATGCAAAAAGACTTGTCCAAAACAAACTTCCTTGAAATGAAACTGATAAATCGAAATGCTCAGAAAGTGTTGATATTCTCCAGTGTCGGTCTAGTGTCTGTATCTCCATCTGTTAGTAAGAGGTATGCTGCATGTGGCAGATACTGACATCAAGTCTTTTGTCAAAGGTTGTGATGGTGTTTTATGGGGTGTTTTTATATGGTGATGTAAATTTTTATAAACTGAATGATCAATAAATGCATTTTCATAGTTGTTTGTTGAATTTTCATTATTCAAGTTACAAAGATGTGTAAAAGGGTTAAAAAATGACCAAAATATACTTTTTTCAGTCTAGCAAATTCAATATTTTTTTTTTTGTAAATTATTTTAAATCAGCCATTAAATTACTGTAAAGTGATGCCAAAGCATCAAGACTCTGAAAAGAAAAAAGAGGCTTAGTAATATCTAATACAGTGTATAAGTGACAGCACACAGCACAGAAAATGCTTCAAATGAGCTAAAAGGGAGTATAAACTGGAAGTGGAGAGCAGAAACTGTGAGTGACAGACAGAATGAAAATGAGGAAGTCAGAAAAAGATGGGAACAGTGGGAAGTCGAGAGGAGTAGCGGAGTTGTGGGATCAAAGAGGTGTCGTTAGAGGGAAAAGACAGTGATGAAAAATAGGATGAAGGAGGAGAGGCGGTAGAGGAAAACAGAGGGGTCTGTGAGCGACATAGAGACCATATGGTGCCTCCAGGCTTTCACGATCCCAGCAGACTATCTTACCTAACACACATACACATATATTTGCACACAATGAGGTATGAACTCATTTCTATTCTCACATTTAAACATGCACCGCATCTGAGTGTCTGTGTATTTGTGTTTGTGTGCGTTATTGCAGCTCCAAACAAATTCCCAACAGCTCATCGCACAGCTTCTCATAGAAGGGATGACAGAGAAAGTGACACAGAGAGAGTGAACACAGTGAGGATTTGGCTTTAACAATGATATAATACAGTCTGGGGTTTCAACATTTGGCTTGGAAAGAAGCCATATAATGACTTTGTATTGTTCTTGCAGAACAACTACAGTTCAGTGAGAAAAAGAGTGTCTCAATGTTTGGAACTGAGCCAGTATAACAGGAATAGCTGACTGGTATCATCGTAGTCAGTGAACTGGCAGCAATGACAAGCAGTTCCTTATCAACCTGCAGCAGCTACTGAGTTGTTGAACAAGCGAACTTGATTTTGGGGCAACTCAACATTGCAGTGGTCATAGTGCTTATAGTAAAGCTTATATCTGCTGCATGAGTCAATCTCCTGCTTGTTTTATCCCTGTTTTCTGTCTAAATAAGGGTAAAGGCTAAAGAAAACTTAGGGTGAACTTACAAACTTGCGTGTTAGTAGGTGGTGGCAATTCCCAACCCTGCTGGGATGTTGGGTTTGGCATTAGTCCACAGCAGTCTGACACTGTGTGAAGCATTAGGCTTAGAGTGGAGCCTGATCCCTTCTCATAGTGTTATATGATACCAAGAGTTGAAACAGAAATGACATCTTGTTGGCCAACTAGCCAAAGCGTCTGACATAGTCAAGCAAGCAAATGAATGGCTATGTTAATGTAACCAATTCTTATTTAAAGAGACGGGGGGGAAACGGCGAAAAGTGGGGTAAACTTTTAAAAACAACGCTTTCCCATTGAGGAGAGGAAAATAGTTAATTATCTTGGTTCCTCTTAGAATATTTTAGAGTTATTCTGTACAGTATATAATTATCTGCTGACTGGGTCCTGTCACTTTGAACCCCTGAACTATTCACTCAGTATGGCTTGTATGTTGATTGATAATATAATATGGTTTGTTAAGGTAATTCAATGCAGAAGGGACCTTGAACTATAGCTCCAGAGGAGCATGATGCATACAAAAACTGGACCGGCACAGTAAAGATTCACCTTTCCTTTTATTTTGACCACTACGCATGTATATGCATGCATTTACATATATATCTATAGAGTTCAATATAGTTTTATTTAAATAACTAGTCACCACATGGCATTTTTAAAGATACAATCTAATTCTTATGTAATTAACCTACCAATGATCCAATCAAATCATCCATCCTTTGTCTGTACCTACTCATTCCAATGCAGGGTCACAGGATCCTGACCCAATTACAAGGAGAGTTAGGGTACACAGTGGACAGATCGCCAGTCCATCAGAGACACAAACAACCATTCACACACACACACACACACACTCACTCTTACAGAAACTTTAGAGATGCCAAAGAAACTAACATACGTGTTTGGACTGTGGGAGGAAGCTGGAGTACCCGCAGAGAACCCACATAGAGGGGAAAACATGCAAACTCCACACAGAAGGTCCCCAGGCAGGGTTCAAACCAGGAATTTTCTTCTTGTTTATCAAATCAGATTCATTGTAATCCTCCATTAATCCACCCAAAGTTCTACAGTAACTATATATTCATCCATCCCTACTTTATTCTGCAGTACCCATCCATTGCTCCATCCACTCATCCATCCATCACATAGGTTTGACTTCCAATATGCAGCACACACTCCAACAAAAGAACCTATTTAAAACCCAGAAAGCTTTGGCATTAAAACCACATTATGACAAGAGCCTCATATATTTTGTGTATGTGTGTGTGTGTGTGTGTGTGTGTGTGTGTGTGTGTGTGTGTGTGTGTGTGTGTGTGTGTGTGTGTG
>JBBBVU010000025.1:15484049-15505947 GCA_037177055.1 Atherinosoma microstoma
TGTGTGTGTGTGTGTGTGTGTGTGTGTGTGTGTGTGTGTGTGTGTGTGTGTGTGTGTGTGTGTGTGTGTGTGCTTCTGAGCACTTTGGCTCAATAAAGCCTCTTTACCCATTGCATTTGAAGAATGAGTGGGCATGCATTAGGACCTGTCACAGATCTGAAGCAGAATTTATTCTATTCTAGTCACATAGAAGCGGATATGGCATCAAAAGCCAAGCATCCTTCATTTTCTCTCCAAATTCTGACTGTGTTTATCCTTGGATTGAAACCCCATGGAGTGGTCAGTGCAAAGCATGGCAACAACCATCAAATGGTGAGAAATAGAGTGACAGTGAACTATTCAGCAACTCTGGTGGAGGAGCTGAATCTACCTTAAAATCATACATTAACAGAAAAAATGCATCACTCTCATCCCAGATTATCTTAGATTTATCTATCACTCTGGCTAATTGATAGTCACAGTAAGAAAAAAAAAACAACCTAATGTCATTCCCAACAGCCATGCTGTTGTGGTACAACTGTCACATCAAATTGAAACAAATAGCATGAATTAGTGAGGGAGATCAGGCTACATGTTACCCACTCACTGCTTAACATCAAAATACTGATACTGCCTCAGGATTCAGCACAGGAGTAAAGGACAGGGCAGATAGAGGGGATTACAGTGGGTAGGAGGGGAAAAAAGAGGAGAAAAAAAGGACAAGAAGAAGCAGAGGAGAGAAGGTAGAAGAAGTGAGAGGAAAAAACAGAAATAGGTAATTGGAAGTAATCCCGTTGGAGAAGAGGTATAAAACCCAAGCTTTCAGAGAAACTTGCTCTCCTTTCCTCATCACACTGTCAGCAGGAGTACAGCCTAAACCTCTACACCCTGTCCCTGCTTATCTTTAAGTCCTGCATATTTGTCAGCGTGTGTTTGTGTGCCTGTGTGTGTGTGTGCACGACCATGGCTTCCTGTGTGTGGGTAAGCGATTATACACGCTTGTACTTAGAAAGTCAGGTGGATACGGTGACGTGGGATAAATGACAAGGTTTGACCACAAACTTTGCCTGCACTTATGCCTCCACTCTACATTTGATATCATAGTTGCCATGGTAACATTATGTCAGCGATGATATAACAAGGTGTCACTTAGGGGACCTTGATATTGTGCAATATGTGCTTGTGTGTTAAGACAGACATTTACTGCAACAATATACATATATAGACATTTGATCTGACAAACACTCATGTCTTCACACACACACGCTCAGACACACACACTGGCTAGCTATTTTCTATCTGCTAAGTAAATAAGGTCTTGGGTTACAATGGGGATTAAAAAGGAATTACGTATCCACCGCTGCTGTAGAACAACTGGCTACGCGCTCGAGTTGAGATCAAATAAATGGGAATTCAACATCATCATGATCATTTCTATGAATTTAAGTTTTTATCCATCATCACTTATCAGCTTTATTTTCTTCCACAAACTGGATCCACGCTTTATTGTAAACTATTCCTACTGTTTTGGGTTAATTAAAAGCAAAACTAAACATTTAAATAAATGTACCATGAGAATTAATTCGTTTTCATCACTATTTTTACAATTAGTTCTGCAATTAATCATCTCAAACTGTGAGAAAACGATGAAATAGCTCAGTGCAGTTTATCACAGCAAATTCCTCACCATTTCTAAGAAACTAACATGTGGGACTGAGAGTGTCAGGGTTCGCATTTTAACTCCGTGCCATAAAAGCAACACAGCGGATAGATTTGGGTTGCACTGAGAGCACAATGTAAAACATTGAAGAGGGAAGAAATACAGTCTTTTGCGTGGAGGACAGCTGGTCGTCCTTGTAACAAGATAGCGGTGAGTCTGTCGCCTGCATGGAAAACAGCTTGGGCCCTGGTAACATGCAACTGGGCTCAGTAATAGAAGTGCCTGTGTGCTGGTGACATCATACCTGGCTCTAATGTCACCAAGAGGCCCCAAGATATAAACTTACAGACAGATGAGGCTCTGGAGGTGTCAAGAGGCATCGCCATGCTGAAACTAACATCACCAAGTCAAGCAGAAATTAGTTTGATTCGGTTAGGAATGAACTAAAACTGACCCAGTGAGGTTAAAGCGTATTTATAGGTGTTACATCATGATGCTCTGATACTAAATTCCTTTGAACCCGTTGAAAAACTGAATATGCATAAAGTGCTGCAAAGGACAGCCAAGTGACTGCACACACACACATGAATGAATAATGCAAACATGCAGTTACAATAACTTCCCCTGTACAAACATGACATACTGTACAACTAATGTGCCACTTGCACAAACACATACGGACCCCTTGCATACACTGTAAATAAGTGGCTTCGTTGGCATGCAAGCTCAAATAAATCTGGGCTGCATAAATTATCTGAAAAGAGCCAGCAGGAATTTTTATGTTTATTCTTGAGATATTTAGTCTAAGCTAACTCATTATTGTTTAAGCATGAGCTGCTTCGTCGGAAAAAAATCTCACGACAGTCACTTCTTACATCCAGAACGGGGTGACGAGGGCCTGATGAGTAATACTGCTCCCAGAGTTGCCTCACAAGTCTTGCTTTAATCAAACAGAAACATCTTGTCAAGTTTTAATGCCTTAGTTTGTTGCCCCATCGCTGAGAGCCTGCGCCTGCTTGAAATGTCAGCACTTTTACAGCGAGTGTTTGGGAATTCTTATAAAAGATTTAGTCGGAAGTCTATTTGGACAGAAAAAGAAACACACAGAGCCACTTAAACTTATTTGGACTGAATCCTTTGACGTTCCTCTGCGACTAAATATCTTTTGGTTTGGCTCCATGGATCGCTATCAGAGAAGGTTTGACGCAGCCAAAATAATCCCCCCCCAAAAAATACCAACCACCTCCACCATGAGAGCAGATAACACCCTTCATAAATGTTGGAAGACCTGCTACAGCAGAGGAAGGGAGGGTGGTAATGGGTGAGGAGGGGTGAGATGGAGAGGAGAGGCTGGTTGAGTGAAGGGAGAACGATGTATTTGTAAAATAAAACCCAGATCGCAGCTGAGAGAAATGAATGGTGCACAAGATGAACACAATTTAAGATTTGACACTTTATGTGAAGAACTTAGAGAAATAAGCACATTTCTCTTCTTCTGTTCTACTCTCCTTTAGTTGTATAATAGTACTTTATACTCATGGCTGTGTTGTCCTCACAAATCTCCTTCACTACTGTACCACAAACCTCTCTACAGTCCTCGGAGCTGCAGCGGTCCTCCGCAGAATTCCAGCTACAAAGTAAAACGGCACAGGATGCTTCCGGATACTTTAAAATCTCTCCTTTCACCCATTCTTGAAGTGGAGTTCATTCTTCCTAAAGATTAGGATTATAATGTGAGATGGAGCAGAGAGCGTAAAAAGAGGAGCAGGATGAGAGATGAAGCACTCTCGCCTTTCTAACAAGGATGAAGTCCTCATTTTGGGAAACTTTTGGAATCAGAATGCAAAATGAGGCAGCGTCCTGGTTGAGGGGAGGTTGTGATTTGTCCTGTCTGAGGAAAGAGGTTATTTCTAGACTGTTGCAAATATGTATCCTCATTACTGAGTATTCAGAGTTTTTGACTATGTTTGAAATTAAATAAACAAATAAATCATTTAATTCTCATGAAAATTTTTGAACAAGAAAAGAAAAGAGGAAAAATCTGATTTAATTAAGCTCTGAATATTAATTGCCCCCCCACAGGTTTTGCAAATGTACAACTGCTGGCAAAAAAAGATGGAAGAAATTTCAATTAAAACTTTTGAATAACATGAAAAAAGGGGTCAAATATAATCTAATTAAGCTGTAATCTTTAAATATTAATTTCTCCCCCACAGGTTTTTGCAGTTCTTCAGCTTCTGGCAAAAAAAAAACAAATAACAAACCGGAGGGTCTGGATACATTAAAACCTCTTTTAATTAACCTGAAATTACATTTCTTTTTCAGTTCTCCATGACTTTACTCAAAATTCAAAATTCTGTATTAATAACAAAGCTAAAGTTCAACATTTTGGGAGCAGGGTTTATTGCTTTGTTGTGTCTTTTCAGAGAAACATGTTATGAAAATGTGTCTAGCAGGAAGTTGAATTAGCAAAAAAATCCATAAACCATCACTATTAAGCTGATTGAAAAAGGGAACGCTGGAAAAATAAGTTCTATAAAGAGACAGAATGTCAGGTACACATCATGCATCAGTCTACAGCATCACTTTATTTGATTAGTTTTTAGTTGCTACCACATCCAGATGCATATTCTCAGTCAGTAACTGAAAAACGATTGATCACCTGTCAAAGTTTCAAAAATTGCAAAGTCGGGTGCTGATTCAGTAAGTCAGCTTTATGTATTTGTAACGTCTTTGAAGGAAATAAAGTCATCAAATATTATCAAAAAATACTAATTTCAAGCAATCATGTCAAGCCAAGGGATGCATAAAGAGAGCCTGGGGATAAATAATTCAAATAAAAGCCAAGCTGCCTATTAAGACAAAGCACATAATGTTATACAAAGATTATATAAAGTTCTTTTTAAATAAAGCTTAATTTAAAAGAGAAGATTAACTACATTTTTCAAATCTGAGGCTATTAAACTCCACTTCTTAGTTAGAGCTGCAGTTTTTTGCATTGAAGTCTACATTTTAAATCAGTAACGAGACATAGACGCCTTGAGGAAAGCCAAGTCGCTTTAGAAGAATATCACTTTCATTAAGCTATCACTCATATCTTCTCATCTGTGGACTGGCCAGTAAAGAGCTATTTCACAGACTTTCATCATATCAGAGGCAGATGGCCAAAATGTGAAGTGAAAGGGGGGAAAACAGCCTTGATTATGAGAGAGAGAAAATGAAAAAAACAACAAACGTCTATTAAAACAGATGGAGTAACAACAGGAGAAATGAAACAACTGAGGAGAGAAGAAGATGCTAATAATATGCAGATGATGCAAGAGGTGAAATCTCACGGTGAGGTCGAGAGTCTAGTCGGGAAACTAGAAGTGCTGTCTGTGTCTTGGAGTTTAGGCCGAGTGGTTTTCTTAATATCATGCTTTGTTGTTGCTTAACATGCACACACACACAGTGGCATAAGCATACGCCCACACACATACACACACACACACATAGATAAAGCACAAGTCGAGCCGATAAGCCATTGGTTGGAAACAAAGTCAGCCAGTGTAACGAGACACTGAGGGAATACAGAGCAGCGCTGAGAGACTTGATAAGAAAAGAAATAACAGAGATAAAGAGAGTCAAGCAGGAAGGGGGAAATTGTGAGGAGGAGATGCGGGTAGATAGGTAGAAGTACGTACAGACAGCAAACAGAAACACAGATGAAAAAATTAAAAAAGAATGAATAATGTGGCCGGATTTTAGATGAGAATAAAACAAAAACAGGATCAAGTCGAGGAAGAGGGAAACAGTCGGGAATACTTGAAACAAGCACGATGAATATAACCAGAGAAAAGAGACGGAGATAATGAGAGGATGATGAAATGACTGGAGTCGGCAGGAAAACAATGATTTGAAAATGAAAGATGGGATTTCCCTCGTGAGTTTGCTGTGAGCTGCACACAAACACAGAAGGAAAAGACAGACACTTGCTCATTTGTGTGAAAAGAAGCGGTGTTGGGATTGTTGCAGAACAGGCAGCGATATAACACTCCACACACGCGCACACTACACACGCATACACACAGATGAACATTTCACATAGTAATTAATCTGAGCAATACTTTGGTTCTGCTGTTTCTTAAAAAAAAAAAAAAACGAACAAAGCTACAAATTTTAATCAAACAAACAAATAAAAATCTTATTGTGCATAAAACTGTGGGAATGTAAAAAATCCCAGAACTTAAACAGCATATGAACGAACGTATAGATAATCGATTTTTAGTTTTCTTCCCATTTTTCTTCCCAAATTTTTAAAAATCTTTCTGTCTCTACATAAATCACAAGCCTCGATGATCATTAAGATAGTCATGGTTTCTACTATTTAATTCTGTTACATCACAGATCCATGTTGGATCTCTGGGATAAATTGGTGGACTGGGAGACTATTTCACAGACAGTTAACTCTTACTTATTATAATCATAATTTCCACTTTCCCGTCTCCCTGCTGCGTGCATCTTTGAAATAATATATCACAGGAAGAACTAAATAACCTTGTTTTCCTCTCCTTCTCTCTCCTCCCTCAGTCTTCCTCTGTTTCCTCTGCCTTCTGGCTGCGCTGCTGCCGCCAGCCTCCCCCTGCCCTCCTCCTTGTGTCTGCTCCTCAGACAACCTTGTGGTGGACTGCGGGGGCCGTGGTCTCTCCTCGCTGCCTCCCCTGTACCTCCTGCCTCCAGGGAGCCGCTCCCTACAGCTAGCCAACAACAAACTCGCCTCACTGGGAGCAACTGCCTTCGCTAACCTCTCTTCTCTGGAGGTCTGCTGCTTATTATTTCTTTTGTGAGAAAATTGCATGTTTTTTCACATGTTGTAGAAAAAGTTTTTCTTTACCATGTTTTTAGCCGAACTATCTCCTATTTGCATTCAGAGTGCAGAGCCCAGCAGGTGTTTGAAATATTACAGCTACAAATGATGGATAGGGTCTGTCTCTCAAACACGACCTCATCAGTTACAACATCTGACTGCTCAGTATTTCCAAAAATCAAACATCACAACTGTGTGTCATTTAGCACATCTGATACGATGGATTAGGTCTATTTATCATAAGCCGCCCTGCTGACTTATGACGTTTTTTTCCCCTCACTGTGCCAGCTTTTAGTGTAAAATATGCTCTAACTCCTTAAATCCTTGATTATTTTTCAAATATTTCCCCTGATAAACATCCTCATTTTGTCAGTATCAGCTCCAAAATCAAAGACATGTTCCTCAAATGATAGGGAACATCACCAACTCAGCTTTTTGCTTTCAACTTGCCGTCATATCTTCGTGATATCAAATCCAATTCTCATTTCAAATGGGCAGTGGCTGCTAAATTGACTCTGCTGATTGGTTGGAAGCCTTTTTATAGTGTACAGAACTTAACATTTAAACTTCTTTATTTCAGGAGCTGGACCTTTCCAATAACTACTTGGATAATTTACCAGCCGGATTATTCAGAGACATGTCCAACTTGACAAAACTGACTCTACACAACAACTCACTAACAGTAATGGACAGAGATCTCTTCCAGGTAGGTACTAGAGATCATGCTGCACCACACTTGGCAGAGCCTGTCATTTTGTTGCAAAGGTTACACTGGACACTGGTAAATTCATCAACTATTTATTCTCCAAATGCACGGGAAATACTTTGTTTTAATCTGCCCTGTTCTCTGTCAGATCAGCTAGTCCGCCAAAACCTTTGTAAATAAGTAAAGAAGTCATGTGACTACACCGTCAGATATACTTGACAGAACTTGTCTCCCATCCAAGTGATAAATTAGTGATAAACCATTTGCTCAACACTGTTTTCCACTTTTATCACAACCACCGCAGCCAGTAGGATGAGCTTGTGTCATGACTTCACTTGGTAACTCACGTTACGTAGACAAGATTAGCTCCTGAAATGATGCTGTAGCTGTGAGTCAACAACGAGAAAAGCCACAGGGATTGATGGAAATTGTTCAGCTTCATAGAATAAAAAAGAAGTGGTTTTAATGCTTTTACAGGGTTTGGGCAGTCTTCAGAGTCTGGACCTGTCCCTGAATGGTCTGTCCACAGTTCCTCTAGGCCTGCTGGACGAGCTGCAGAGGCTCAGGTAGGCATACTGCCGGAATACGCTCTTTCATAGCATGTTTTATGCAATGATCTCTTACAGACCACCACCCCTCCCCCCCCCAAAAAAAGAGTAAAACAATCCTGCAATGAGTGCAGCAGCTGAGGGAAGAAATCACTTTTCAAGAGCAGTTAAGAGCAATTCGTGATTTCAATTTTATGGGGAAAAAAAACAATTTTAGCATTATTTATAAATTGAAAACTGAGTCCCTTCAACCTCATAAAATTCTGATCATTTTCTTTAAATTCCTCTTTCATCAAAGGTGGCTGTCACTAGCAGGTAACAGGCTTCATGGTTTGGAGAGGGCAGCATTTGAGCCGCTGGCCAACCTGCAACACCTGGAACTGGGACAAAACCCCTGGGAATGCGACTGCAACCTCCGTGATTTCAAACACTGGATGGAGTGGCTGCTGTACCGAGGTGGATGTTTGATTCATGCTACAAGGACTTTCTGCTTGATTTGAATTAAGAGGGCAGAGGAGTGGTGAAGGAGTGGGTGGAAAAAACTAGAGAATACTAGAGATAGATATGACTAGGTGTTGTTCATGCCTGTGCTTTCTAGCGATAGCCGTATAATGTGACTGCAGCATTCCCGCACTCATTGTTGTATATCCGCCTGCTGTATCCACGTGTCTCTGCAGGCTGTTAGTGCATCAGATAACCGCAGCTGCTCTCCGCTTCCTTGTCATGTGTAAAAATCTACATTCACCTCAGTCGCCTGGGGCCTCAGCTGGGCCGCTAATGAAGCATTTCTTCTTTTTTCCTTCATTCTGCTCCCTTCTGCCTTACTGAGCTTCACTTCTGCTCAGTTCAGTACTTTTCAAGCGGAGACTGACACACGTTTGACGTGATAACGTAATAATAATCAGAGCAGCAGAAAAAATAACAAGGAAGTATTTCTTAGTTGAACATGAACTGACAGGGGCTGTTCAAAAAGCCTGATAATCCATGATACGTGTTATAAAAAGGACACCTCAAGCATAAAAAGCTTGGTGACAGCAGCCTGTGTTGACTATCTGGTTCAACACATTTTGAAAGACACCTCTGTTTGGAAAGGGAATTTTTCCTAATCTTTCACTATGATTAGAGTGATTAATCTTAAATACCACTTCTTTAATTCTATCGCTCTATTATCATCCGGCTTTATCTCTGTGTTTTTGTTACTTAACATATTTGAAGGTGTAGATCAAGCGTGCAACCTTGTAGTGGACACTATGTTTGGAGGCATTTGCATCATGTGATAATAACTAGGCCCCCACCCTCGTGCCGCCTGTGGGAATTAGTGACTCAGATATTTCTCTTTTCTGCACACACCAGAGCCGCACTGAAGCTTGGCATGTCATTTCATGAATTATAGAAAGGCTTAGTTGAGGCTATCTCCAACTTAGTGAAGACGGCACAACAAATTGTGTGTGCGTGTAAAGGGATGTATGAGTCAAGCTGGGTTGGCACAACTGCCTCCCTCTTCTGTCTTTTTTTCTCTTTCCGTTAATTGGTAGTGCTTTGCAGGTACAAGGCATTTCATAAACGACCTCTGTTCTCTGCTTTAGGGGGGAAGGTGGATGCAGTGGAGTGCACGCTTCCCAAGGATCTGCGTGGGAGAGATATCCGAAGTGTTCCAGTGGAAATGTTCAACTACTGCCTCCAACTTGAAGATGAGAACGGAGCAGTAGGAGGCGGTGAGGGTACTCGTTCTGGACAAGCAGTTGGCCCTCCATGCAGTAGGAGTGCGCTAAACCCAAGTGGGGTAACACCGATTTCTGACAACGGTGGCAGCATTGCTGATGACTCCTCTTCAATCACTGGAGGCGCGGAGCCCCCGCCGGATTGCGTCAGAGCCCGCTACCGACCTGTGAGCGTGCGGCGCGCCATTGGCACAGTGGTGATCGCTGGCGTGGTGTGCGGCATCGTTTGCATCATGATGGTCGCTGCCGCTGCTTACGGCTGCATCTACGCCTCCCTCATGGCCAAATACCAGAGAGAGCTAAAGAAGAGGCAGCCATTGATGGGTGACGGAGAGGCTGATGGGGAGGACAGGGAGGAGAAACAGATCTCCTCTGTAGCCTAAAAAAAGGGATGGAACGAGGCGGGGTTGGCATGTAAAGGGTGAAGGTTGAAAGGGGTGAATATTAAAAGGGCTCAAAGAGGAGAGAGATGGAAGAGCTTGTTTTCTACTCACATACAGATAGAGTATCTCTCCCTCTGACTCTCAAAGTGACAACTCTCTCCCACTTTTTTGTCTTCCTTTCTTCCTTTTTCTATTTTTAACCTTCTTTCTCTCTGTCTCTCTCTCTAACATGCTCCCACACACACACATATATATGCTACCTGATTTTCTCTTCAATTTGGACCCATTCTCTCTGCAGTATTTGTTACCAATCATCTCTCCAAGTCGCCTACCAGCCACCTACTGCTGCTGAATTTACCACAATATTGGCTGGGAGGAAGAAAAAGAATTATTTGGGACTCTCCAAATATGAAACATATCATTAAAGCTGTTACAGAACACCCATGGTGTGTACTCAGTCCGTAACCTAGACTTAATATTCAGGGATTCATAGTATGTATGGTGTTGATTGGACCAATGTTCACCCTAATGAGTAGAGCTTGGGCTATCTCTCTACTCCAGCACCTTTCTAAAGCCAGTATTTCCTCCAAAAAGATAGGACCCCAGCCCTGAACTTTTCACCCTCTTCTGGCCAAATCCTCCTCTGAGTATTCTCTTAAATCTCCAAGACCCTAGGAAATGACTGATGTCGGAAAAAAATTGTTGGAAGTGGGGGAAATTTGATAGAAAATCAAAAAGAGATGCAATTTACACACTGGAAGCCTCTCTGCTGCTTAGTCGCCAAGAGAATATCGAGGAGATATCAAGCGTTAATGGGAAAATCAAACACACTCTGGCAGGAAACCATTGGGATTGAACAAAAATGCTCATTCATTGTTCAGGCATTTCAAGTTCATAATGTTTTTGGACCAGATGTCACTTGTTCTTTGGATCACCTGTGGATTAAAAAAAAAGAAAAGATGGGAAACAGCATTTAACAGAAACAGCATTTAACTGCAATTTAGCTTTGCTGTGTATCAGAAAAAAAAACTATTTTTTTGACAGATCGAAGGCATTTGGGAAATAAACTATCGAATAAATTCTCTGGTGTTTCTCTGGACTTAACTTCTGGATCAGAAGATGTTTTTTGTGGTGATGTCAACTGGATTAAGAAGGACCACAGACTTATCAAAAGCAAATATTCTCTGTTCTAAAGTCATTTCCTGACTGATTTCAACCATCAGAGGTGAATGTTGATCACCTCTGTGGACTTAGATGGCATGCTAAGGTGGCATAAAAAAAAAAATTTCAGAGGACACTCGCTCTTGGCAAGAACTACAAAAATGAATCTAAGGACTACAGATGTCAGACTCCTGCACTTTATTCCCCCAGTCGGATCCCTTTTTCCTCCCTCATCCCTTTCTTCTCTTAATTTCTAAGATGGACAAATTGCCCAGAGGGTTTATAAAAAGGAATTAGATTTGGAAAAAAAAAAGCTGCTATTTTCCCCCCCTCTCATCCTCCTCACCATTTTATCTCTCTTGCCATCTTTCCATTCAGTGCTATGAGTTGGAAAAATGTACACACATTCACCTCAATCCTTTCCTTTTTCTCCATACCTCCTCCAAAACTGTTGCCCTTTTGCTTGTCTTGAAAGGCCTGCAATTTGCAATGGAAGTTGTGTCACCATAAGAAGGAAACGTTGCACACAGAGTCCTTTTGTTTAAAAAAAGGGTCATTGTTTATCTGAGCGGAGCACAGTTACATTTATTAGTATCTGGATTCATGCCCTCAATGTATTCATTTGAACTTTAACTTTTTTTGGTGCACAGAAATGGGCAGTGTAAGGGATTTAAGTGGAATTCATTGCATACTGTTCCCCTGGATTTAAACTACTATTCTCCCAATTTTCCTCAATTTCTGATTGGCGTGAAAATGAACTTGTATTAAATAATAGTGTGTTATCTTATACCTGGGTATGATTCAGATAAAAATTATTATGCTAGTCTACTACTATGTGTTGGCCCAGCAAACCCAAAAGTTTTTGATGTAACTGTTCATGGTTTCCTGTATGAATTCACTATGTACGTCTTTTCTTGTGTTAATGGTTTCAATGTTTTGCTTTAGGTTTTAATATCTCTGTATTGTTTATTTGTTGTGTCCATTTATTTGTGTTCAGTTGTTGGTAAAGTTTCTGTAAGAATCATATACAGAGCTTAGAGTCTATGTGCTCTGCCTCGTCTCTGAAATTTAAAGTTAAATATGATTTAGATGTTGAATAAATAACAGGTAACCTCTAACGTAGTTTTACAGCACTGTGTAAATCTTCCATTCTGCTCTCGAGTCACAAACATGAATCACAAGCAGAGTTGTGTGATATGTGGGTAAAATTTGCTTTCCAAAATGAGCCTGAGGTGATGTGCTATTTATTCTCAGTGCACTGGGATCATAATAAAATCCCCTTTGAATAGTTATTCATAACTTCACTTATTTGATTTGACAAACGGTATTAATATTTATGGAGCTACATCCAGTCTGTGTTTCGATGTCAGACAGAACTTCTGCATGTAAAATGAATTGGGTTCAACATTTTTAAGTGGTTATTATTTTTAAAATATCCAAACATGGTGACGAATCAGCTCTGAGCTGTGGGTAAAGCAGGAATTTGTAGAGATTGGAAAGAAAATTAAAGATTTAAACAAAAAAATAATAATTTGAAAAAAAAACTAAATTTGAAAAAATACAACTTGTAGATTTCTCCCTCTCTGCTGTGCTTCAGCTCTCCCTCCAAAGCCCTTCCTTAAAGAGGAAACTGCTATGCACAAGGATGCACAGTAACCATGGTAACTGCAGAAGTGGCAATGACAGCACTTAGAAACTCCTCCAGCTTCACTGGTAGTATTTACTTATACATGTACGATTTTTGGAGGTTTTTGAAATCTTCTCTAGGGAACTAGAGGAGCCTCAAAGAAAAGCAAGACTTTTTATGTTAGTAAATATGGCATAAAAGCTTTTTATCTAAGGTATCAAGGTTTACTTGAAGACATCATAAACAAGAGTGAAGAAGCATAGATCATGGTTATATAATAAAAATGTTAAAGCTAATGCCTTAATTGAAAAGATTTATCATTTGGACCTTTACACATTTACATTTATCTAGAATATGCAGCCAGAATAAACAATAGAGAGAACAGACTGGGAGGATATTATGAGAACATCTCTTCCTCCAGTCCAAATCTGCTCATGCCTGCTTCATGACATGTAAAGCCATCTCATCTGCATCTCAGTAAAGAGATGCAGAAATAATTAAAAGTACATTTTAAGTGTCTTTGAGGCTTTTTCTATTTAACATACGTCATGTTGAATTTTTATTAAAGTTCTTAAGCCTGAAATACTTGGAAGTTCAACATTTCAGCCATAGACAAGTGTGTTATTGTGATACTGCAGGATATTACAAGTCTTTAAATCTTGGTCATTTTTCACTAGAATAGTAACAGTAAGTGGTCTGTACAACACATTTCATCTCATTTTAAGTTGAAAGCCAGTCTCAATGAAATATCTGGATTGTAGCCTGATCTTTGATGAGTGGTGAGGAGAACTCCATGTGGTTCTATGATGTCATGGAGTAGCGTGAGGGGGCATTTTCTATGTCCTATGAAGTGATCAAATATGGTCATTTGCCCAATAAAGGGTTAAACTTTGGAGACTCAGAGGCAGCATGAGCTCCAGCAACAACTAAACTCTGTATATGAATCAAAAAAATAATGTCCTCTCACTCCCTGGTCTGCAGGTCTTGTAATGTTGGTAGCTAAGTATCTTAGCTAGCTTAACCTCTTTCTATAGCCTGTGTGTGTAAAGAATAATAAATCATAGTTTGTTACATAAAAAAAACAGCAGCCATGATGACTGAGGGCTTTTATGACTGCACAGCCCAGGAATCTATGCTGTGTTGTGTAATTATGCTGATTGTGATTATGACAATGATGATATGATGGTGGTGATGAAGCATTTCCTGGTCAATATGCATTCATTTAAATAAAAACATATCACACCTGTGTCAACTTTGCAATCCGGACAGATGAAAAGAGATGAAAGTACACAAGTTTTATGGATCGCGATATGATAGAAAAATCTGAGTGACAATATAACTAAATAAAGTAGATATTGATGGGGCTTAGTTTCTCTATTAAAAGCAAAAGTGAAGGAAATTATCCTCAATGTAGAACAGTGTTTTGACTGAAAGGAAATTCAGAAAATATAATCTGGAGGATGTACAGGTAGAGGCTGAGGTGGAATAAATACCCAGTGTCAAATGAGAGCATAAATCAGTCACGATAATAGTCCCTCTTTTCTTCTATCCCTTACCCGCTATTTCCTCTCACCTCTCTTTTTCTCATCTTCTCTCTCCTTCCCTTTCCACTCTCACTTATCTTGTCTCAATTTATCTTCCTGTCGCCTCCTCTCCCATCATTTCTTGAGTCTTTTCACATTCTTCTCTCTCATCTTTGCCCTCTTTATCCTTTGCTCCTTTTGGTCTATTGTATCTCTTTTTTTTTTAACCTCCCCACATCTCCATCCATATTCACTACTTCCTCTTCTCCTCCTTCATCCGATCCTATCTATCCTTCACTCTTTCTTTAATCTCTTTGCCTTTTTATTTTCCCACTTATCACTTTTTTCCTTTTTCCTCTCTGTCTGCGTCTCTCGTGTTAAGATATATTTACATACAGCCTTTCATTTGTCCTACAGAGATACATTAATCCATAGCTGAGCCTTAAAATAGCATAAACAAAGTATTTTTTCCACCTTTGACGGATTTTGGATCAGCCTTTGACATTAAAAAAAAAAGCAGCCTTCATCAGAGGAGGCAGAATCAAATCTGCCACCAATATAGCAAAAAGGTGCAGCTGTTGGTGGAGAAATTACCATATTGTGTTCAGCTAAACACTGACACTCTGTGGTCATGAAAGAGAATAACACTCATTGTATAGCCATGTGGATATTAAATACTATTTGTGTGTAAGGAAAAACATTGTTATCTCACATTTGAAAGAAAGCTCAAGCAAGATTTACACAAACTGCATCCTCATGACCTATTCTGCACACTGCAGTTATTTCCTACAAACACGCAGCTATTTGCTCATAAAGCTGTAACATAAAGTAGCAGTAAATAGTCAATCACATACTAATTAAGCTGAGTATCCATGTGTTACTGAGCCAGATACAGTAAAGGATGCAACTATTGCTCTTGTGCTGTTGTACGGTGTTTTTTGACTCCTCAGTACACTCATACAGTAGGTACAGTACATGACAAAGACACTGCAAAAGGTAAGAGTCATGCCAAATATGGATAAGAGTACAGCTTTTTGTGCATGTGTGTGTGTTCCTTAACCAGGCAGCTTCTAAATATTTGATTGCTTTATGTTCTGGAGGAGAGCATCACTCTCGACAAGAAAGCCTCCTTTTCCTCTCGGCAGTAAGAAACCGGGGTAGAGAGGAGGTTAGAGCGTGACATGACAGGGAAAGAAGAGTAACAAGGGGAAGAGAAAGCCAGAGGAAGGAAAAAACATCTGGGAAAGTAAAAGGAGACAGGTCTGACAGCTTAGTGGGGGGGGGGGGGGGGGGATGGAAGGGAGGGTTTAACAGGGTAAAGATGAGAAAAGGAGAAAATATGAGTGTCCATAAAATACTGACCGCCTCGGCTGTTATAAGCTGTTCCACTTAAGATTCAGGGATGAACTCTGATAAGCACTCAGCTTTCACTTGGAAAAGGACATTCTACCACTAGCATGCACATACATTACTTTGAAGACTTTTTATAACATCGATATCTATCTAGAATATATCTGCTTGTCACTAAACTCCCATTGAATATAAGATGTAGCACTTATTCCTGACCTGTATGTCATCTCTGTGCTTTGAGAGCATTAAAGCTGAGTTTCTACAATATATTAAGTAAGTTGAATCATAGCTGTGAGTTGTCAGCACCAAGCAGAGAGGGAAAGAAAGGCGCAAAGGGTAAAAAAAAAAAGGAATAGTTATATTAAAAGGCAGTAAGATTGAACACATGTAATTTGAACTCTTTCACTTCTTCCTCCTGTTTTTCACTTCCAAAAATAACAGCACTTTCATACTTGAGACATTTTCACTGAAAGCTGTGAAACACTGATAAGCGTGTGTGCTAGCTTGAGTTAAAGTGTGAAAGGAGTGTTTTTCAGTTTGTCGCATGATGAGAAACCAAATTGGTGAAGGTAGACTCGCACGCATGCACACACACACACACTCACACACACTCACCAGAGAGTCCTGTCTAACTCAGATAATTATGACTGATGAGTGTGTCAGTCACAGATGGGGTTGCTGGGACAAACACACGCACATAAACACACAAATAAACAATAACCAACAGGTTAGTATGCAGTGAAATGTAGCCAGAAACTATAAACTCTATACACAGAGAAGCACAGGCGCACTCAATTACAGCTCCTGGAATTTCTTTCTTTCATGTAATCATCTGAAACCACCCCGAAGGTGCTGTATAAAACATTCACAACATTCATAAACACTGGATGATAAACCAGCAGAACCAAAATTAATGGAAAATAAATAAGAGTCAGTTTGGAGCCCTTCAGCAGCTTCATCTCAGGAAAACCTGACTAACACTGACTGCAGTTTTATCCTTCGCTTCAGTGAAGGAAAATTTACCGACCACACTTTCTGTCATGTCACTTCTGCAATGATCACACTTTTATTGATCCCATCACAGGTGTGCATACATGTGAGACCAGCTGTGTGTAAGGAATCAACCATGTAGCTGTGAATGCTTCTACAGTGTAGTAAGAAAGTCTTGGTGCTTCCCTTAGGGCCTGAATCCTACCCCGTCTCCCATTTCTTTGAATACTGAATGATCAGTTTCAGTGGCGGGGACTCATAACATACAATTACAGCCAAACCTGATACAAAAAACAGAGAGGAAGTGCAAATTCATTCACTACAAAGGATGCTATTATTTCACTGCACCTTCATATAGCAAATAGTTGTTTCCTGATGTATAAGTGATCAAAATATAACATTTCAGACAAAAGACCTCCAGTTAAAACAGTTATAACAAAATGGATATTGGAGAATGATGGGAGGTGACTTTGTCTTTGAATACTGTCATTTGCCAGTGTCAAAAAACCTGTACGCAGAGGTTGCAGCCTAGAAACATCACAGACCAAAACATTTAAGAACAAAGAAGAGAAATACTTGCAGAGGGCTTTCTTTCTGCAGAGACAAAGAAAACCTCTAAAAGCCTGATGACTTGAGGCTACTTTTTTGCTCCAGTAGAGCTCTTTAATATCCAATCACTGCACTTAAATGTCTCAATGAGACAACAAGGACCTGTTATCGGCTGTTTTTGACAAGCAAAACCACATGAAGTTAAAGACAAAGAGAAAAAAAACAGCTTGAGGGTGGAAAGCAGGATAGAAAATGTGCTTTAAAATGTGGGTGTTTTACATCAGAGAAGGGAACTTTCAGAAGACATAAAGAGCTACAAGACACTGCAAGCGCTTTTGAGGTTAAGACGAGTCAAAAGACATAAGAGAAGGAGAGAGAACTGTGACTATGTTTGACTGTGTTTGAATGTGAGTGACATATTTAACCAAAAACTGGCATCCTACCTCCAGCGATGGCGGTTTTCTTGCCCACAGTCACAGTGACAGCAGTGGTGGAGATCATTATCCTCCCTGCTGGTAGAATGACACACACACACACACACTTATGAAGATTTTATAACGCCTAATAAATATTCCATAAAGATACATGTGGACGCATGCAATCTTTCCAAACATGCATGAGCACTGTGTATGCATGCAGAATATGTATTTATTCACAGCCTTAAAACATATTAGTCTATGGACACTCACATTGACTGTGACAGCTGAAGTATTCATTCAGACATGTGAAAACGTGTTTGAAAATATGTGGGTGGCAGATTGACTTGGACTTGATATTTAAGAAATCCATCCATTCCTCTTTTGCACATCTATTTGCAGCCTTCATGCAAGCAGATGCCAACTGTCATCAAGCCACTGACTCCAGCCAGATTAACATTTTCAGCGTTACATAACACAGATTATGAGGGCTAATCGAATGACACATTCATAGCGGAAGGACTTTGTGTGTCCATGTGCCCAGTGTTTATATTTCTGTTATTCACTCCCATAAAAAAAACTAGTTTATGCTTTAAAGACAATCATGCATTTAAAAAAAAATCACTATGAGTCTGTAATGTGATGTTATGGCATGGGAAAAAACAATGTAAACAAACTATGATATTAAAATGGGTCAAAATGATCTCGAAACCTTACTGACTCCCTAAGAGAAGCGGGGGGGTTCTCATTTTTAAGGTGCATGCTCTCGCAGTGGGAGAGAGAAGAAAAAGAGAGAGAGCCAAGCTGGAAAAAGGCAGAAGGATGCAGGGAACACAGCTCTTGTCATCTTAAAATCAAGAGGAAGCAAAAATAGAGTGAGGATCAATTAAAAAGAGGAGGCATGCCAAGTATCAGTAGCAGTTCTCTACCCTCCTCCTTCTCATCATCATCATCATCATCATCATCCTCATCACCATCCTCCTCCGCCTCCCTCCGTTTTCTACCTCCTTCCTCAGCTTGTTGTTCCATCTCTTCTGCACTCAAGGTGGCACTATAGTCACCCTCCCTGAACATATCTGGAAACAACAAACTATTTTAACCATAACCTGAACACATATCAGACTAGTTTCCTTTTTTAATTCAAAGATTAAGAGGTCGGTGCTGCAGTCCTCTTTTAAAATGTATTTTGTAATACAATTTAGAAATAGATCTTTAGCATTTTCTATATGTACTATTGGGATTTAGTCAACTTCTCCACTCAAAGTTGTCAAAAAACAACACTTGTGGAACACTACACATTACTTTACACTAATATTAAACCTCAAAGTACAGCTTAGTCTCACACACACATGTAAAAAAACAACACCAACACGTAGCAGGGTCATAAAAAAGGCTTCAAATTTTCTAAAAAGGTCAGACTTCAGATTACCTATTGTTCAACGTAGGGCAACAATCAGACAATGAGATGTGAACCTTTAGGCTTGTATTTAATATATAAATTTAACCCTAACAATATTTTCCTGGTCATCTAATGCTAACACTGTGTTTGTTTTTGGGTCAGATGGGACTCAAACATCTTTCTATTGCAGGACAGTCCATCTACCCCATTCCATCTCTTTAAATATATTTTAGTGATATAAAAATCATATTTGTGTATGTTCCATATAATGTAAGAAATAGGCATGTAACAACTTTTGGAGCCTTAAAAATGTGGTAATTCTACATATTCTATCATGAGAAAGATTCACATAATACAAAATGTGGCTATGATAAGGTTATGATAGGCAGATAACATAAAAGATTATAGCATAGAAAGTGAAGCCATTTGATAAGTTTTAAGCCTCTATAGAGAAAATACCACTTTTTGCCCCAAGGACTGATGTAACTATTTCACATTGTGGTGTGAGACTGTTCTGCAAAGTACACAAAAGAACCAGAAGTCTTATCCGTCTGATATTCAGTAAATAAGCTGTTTTCAACATTATTACAGTAATTACAGCTCACTCTTTAATCACACTGTGAAGACCTTAAAATCTAAAACATTTTTTGGCAAATTCCCATTAAATTGGGATACTTCATACTTCCGTTCTTTCACTTTTTTTTTTCGCTTTGGAAATGTATCGACTTTGATTAAAAATGCAGTTAGTATGATGTGATGATAGACACAATGATAATGGCTGTTAATTTTCTCACAGAACAGGATTTTCTTCAAAAAGAGAAATACATAATAAGTGTACAGAATATTAACAAGTCGTATTCTTCTTCTGTTGATACGAAAGACACGAATACATAGCAAGGAGCAGTTGTAGATGGTGACTGTAGATAAATGAGCCTGTCACTGAGAGAATGTTAGCTCCACCTGCTGAAGATAATTGAAAATCGAAAAGCACATTTAGAGTCGCGTGTGCGTGTGTGTATGTTGTCTTTGTGTATTTGCTAAGAAAGGGTATGTCCTCTACCTCTAGTGTCCTGTCTGGGCATGTAGTATAGAAACTGTCCAGCTGGGTTCTCAGCTGCTCTGCGGTACCACACTGGGAAATGGTCCAGTGTGAACATGTTCTCCTTGTCTGTGGAGGTCAGGAAAGACCTGGGGAGAGACAGAAATAACCTTAAAGAACTACCTGCTATTTAAAACACGAGACCAAAGAAGGTAGAGGGTGATGAGATGATGGGCTGTATGAAGAATACCTGAGGGAGTGAGAGTAAAAATGCTAAGTACAATAAGTACTATATGAAATAAAACAGAAGGTAAGAACAGGAAAAAAATACTATTCATTATCAAAGGAGTACTACAAAATGGTAAGTCTTTATGCGTTGGCTGCTGGAAGTAATAAGGTGGTGATCTTAAAAACGTAGATTAATAGAAACTGTTTGTAAAAAAAAAATGTATCTGAAACTACTTAGAAACTACCCAGAAAAACAAAAAATGGTTAAAGTTCTTCTCATGCATCCCTGAGCACACCGACAGAGAGGTCCTGGAAGAAAGCTTTGCAAGTTCTAGTTTTTACTCTCATAGATAACATTACGGTCATCCTGCAGCCATCCTCTAATTATAGGGCTGGAAAACTATCACAATCTTCATAAATAAGGAGGATGAAGTAGTTTTTGGTGGATAGGGTTCACTGTTGAGACAAAGAACCTTCGTGCCCAAAAGCAGTTTTTCTTGCCGAGATAATACCAAATTCTGATTTTTTATATTACGTGAGTAGTAAATTTGGTGTTTATGTATTAAAAAATGAAGGTGTAATTTTACAGATTTATCTCTGAATGAATGGTTAAATTTAGACAGCCATGATACAAATCCCAAATATATTTGATAAATGTAGGTTTTATATTTTTCGACCCCATGAAATGATCTCGTGACCCCCATGAGGTCCCGACCCCAAGGTTGAAAACCACTGGATTAGACCACTCTGCAGGATTTTTCTTGTGGATCAACATCACTATGACAAAGTATCCTACTAACATAAAACCTAATATTTTGAGTTTTAAAATTAAAGATGCATTACGTAACATTTCAACCTTTCCATTCTGTTGTTCAAACTGGGAATTGATTCAAATCGGAATCATTGAAAACATTCAAATGTACTTTAATGTCACCCATCCCCTGTTACTGTGTCTTGATGTTAGGTAATCAGCTTGGCCGTGCTCTAAGTGACCACAAGAGGGCGTAGTGTCATCTTTGATAAACTTCTTTTGGCACCATTACTTAAACTATTTTAACACTAATGCTTTTGGTTTCATCCCTTCTTAAGTTAGTTTTTTAAATATATAATAACATGGCTAAATCACTGTAATAACAACTTTATAGAAAGAAAAACACTGTTTTCTACTTACTTGCCAACTCTTTTCTCAATTCCGGAGTACCTTTGGAATCTTAATAAGCCTGAACGGGTTCCCAAGAAAGCTGTTTCAATCCCATCTTCCATGCTGTAAAAGTATGAGAAAATGCAGCAAAAAAAGAAAATGCAGAAGTTGTTGAGTGAGGTAAACAAAAAATGACAATATGAATAGAAACAAAGATGAAATATCTCAAACTAAAGAAAGTTAAGTCCTCTATGCTGAATTCAAAGAAGCTTGTGTACTCACCTAGATGTGTTGAGCATGAGCGCGGTCCAGTAAGCTTCCATCGGTGCTGTAACCACAGCATCAAATAAAGTTTGCTGCAACAGCTGTTCATCACCTGTTCAGAGAAACCAAAAGGAAAAACCATAAAACTTTGGCAGTTATAATCAAGACAGAAAGTATGAGATGAGTTTAAAGATGTAATAATATCTTTAGTGATAATATGATTGAAATTCAATCTCAGCTTACACTCCAGATCTGGTTCTTTTCCAGTGAGGTATTTTATCACAGCCTGCAGCTGGGTCAGTTTGCGATGTCCTGGGTCAATATCTGTCTCACAGTAAGTCCTAATATATATATATATATATATATAT
>JBBBVU010000025.1:15514937-15543772 GCA_037177055.1 Atherinosoma microstoma
GAAGTCTGGGCTTCCCTGCTCAAGCTGCTGCCCCCGCGACCCGACCCCGGATAAGCGGAAGAGGACGGTACGGTACAGTACAGCATGCTGGTTATTCTGAATTATAGACGTCAAGTCATATCCAGTCAAAAATCCTGAAAAACCTAAAGATAACATTTGTGCTTTTTTTGTTACTTACAGCTATAATGTTTACAAAGTCATTTTCTCCCAATGTGTCCAAGATTGTATTAATTGTGTGTTTGGCTATTGTCAGTCTTAGTCCCTTCATACTGCCACTGACATCCACCACGATTATAACGTCTTTAGGAGAAGTGGCTGCTTGGATATACCTGAAAAGACAAAGAGAGACAGGTAGGTAGACGTATAGGAGGCAGAGATAAGTATTTTTTAACATCAAGCATGAGAATAGTGTGTTATTCACCCACAATCCAGGGGAAAGCAACATAGACATTGTTCAAGCTTTATCCCTTTATTTGTCCCTCTGCTGTTTTATTTGTGCTTTCCATCATCTCTTTATCATCATCCCCTGATTTTCTAATCCAATTAACATAAATGAGATTTACCTGACAGCAGTAGCGAGCCGAGGCTTTACTGAGCTACACCGTTTAGCTCCGTAATTTCTGCTTGCCAAGATGTTCAACAACCAAACTTCCTGGAACCTGAATTACCGGTTCTGAAAAACCCCTTGCGCTTCTGGACAGACCTTCTACTAAGTGGACAAAGACATGAGCCTATATGGCCCAACCCGAGTGCAAGGGCAAAAAGGAAGGAAGTGCTTGGATGTTGCAGTGGGACAGTTAGGCCAAATGTTGCTGTGTGTGAAGCCTATATGGTAACTTGTGGGGACAGATAATTTGTGTTATTAAATTTGAAGCAGCTGCAACTCCTGAAAGTGTTACAGTATTTTGAACGGGAGGATCTTACTGGTTGTCTGTTAATGAAGCGATTTTATTGTCCAGTATCATATCTGATGTAACCAATGAGAGGTGAAGAGCTGGTAAACATGTTCTGCATTGAATGTGGAGCTTTCGTTTATTTGTTTGTTTATTTTTTCTTGCTTTAAATAGTCACACAACAGCAAGTTTACTGTCTAAATTGGCATTAAGCGACCTGCAACATTCTCCCTGATCAGACACATGTTGTACCACACAATTTCTGTTCAGAGTTGCCAGCAGAAGCAATTAAACAGTCTGATTCAGGAGCTGAATCACTTGTCTGAAGGACTTCCCTCCCTGAGTGCCTCTGCTGCTGATTCAACATGATCAATTCGTCAGGCGGCCGCTGATTAGGGCAGACTGGTGCCTACTCGAGAAAATGAGATACGCTGAGAAAGAGAGGTGTTCATCCACAGAAACTCAGTGGTGCTAAATGACTGCTGACGTCGAGTGGAAAGGACCATAGCTGGGTTTTAAGGTTTCCGTTTGAGCTGGCACATTTCTCGTATCACAGATAAGTGCAGATTGTCACAAGGATGGGATTCTTGGAAGCACTTATTTGCATTTAAAAACTTTTCAGACATTATTCAAACATCAATGAGGGAGTCATGAGTAGGCTTACCAGTTTCTGTTTCTACAGTCAAAGGTGACCACACCGTTTTCATCTGGAGCCCACTTGATCCCTGAAGAGTGGAAATACAAAGAGGAAGATAAATCTCAGAGACAGGAAATAAAATTAGGTTGTGATGGATGAGGCAAAAAAGTGTCAAAAATTATTTATTAATTACTCCCCTGTCAGATGCACACATGTGCAGTAGTTAACCAGCAGCCATATTCTCACCCAGACCAAATCATCACAATGGACCAACAACTAGGTATATTGTTTGATTTGTTTATCTGCACCTCTTCTTATATTGTCTTAAGGTGGTGATTGGTTAGAATAGTGCACCTGGATAGAGCCTGAAGAAGCCCGTAGCGCTGCCGAAGTACTGCCAGGTGAGAGTTGGATCTTTCTTGAAGTTATCAATGAAAATATCATTCAGGGCCTCTGACATGTAGGCTCCATTCAGAATGTCGGGATCTGCCAAAAAAAGAAAAAAAAAAGAGAGACAGGATGTTTGTGTTGGAGTCTGAAATATCCGGCAAGTGCAAATAAATTCATAAATGATGTCATTGTTACCTCGATTGTAGACATTTGTGGGAACTTGTATGTTACTCTGTTGTGTGCTGACTGCCAGTTTATTGAAATGCTCATTTTTCTCCAAGGGGAATTCTCCACCAAGTGGTATTGGATTTCCATCTTCATCCACATTGTTGATCAACAGGGAGTTAAAGTAGTCAAACTAGAGAGAAAAATCAACGAACGGATGGTTTTATGGGTTATATGAGGAATAAACACTGTAGACATGTTGAAAATGTTTATTCTACAGTTTGCATCAATATCATTCTATGAAGTATGAGTACAAAAATAGTGCAGCATGGGTATAAATAAAGCACGTTACATACCTCTAGTGTTTCATTGTACTCGTGATGTAAATCAGCATCCTCTGCTGATTCTGCCAACTTCTGTGACAAAATACACTATGTTACAGATATCATTCAAATGAACAGCATCACACAGACAAAAGCTTCTGTTGTCATTTTACATGCAACAACTGTTGTTGGGTTTTTTTTTTTTTTTTAAATCATTGCTTCAGAAAGCTGCAAAGTCCATGAACTGCAAATGTGTTTGCTCCTCCAGGATGTGTCATAGTTACCTTCACAGATTTCATCTTCCTCCCAAGCATCTCCTCCATTTCCTCAGCAAACTTCTTCACCAGCTCTTCGCCATTCACCTCCTCCATCTTCACCACGCCCTCAATGTCTTTAAATTTCTTCAAGACAGACATGATTTTATTGGAAGTATTTCATCAAACATGTTTGTCACTTTTTTTTTCTTTCATCTGTATTCCTTGATCTTCCTTTCTTTGCTTCACACCTGTGTTGTGTTGACCTAATTAGCCCATCCTTCTGTTCCTGGTTGTAATCAGTCATGTTTGTTCTGTATTTGAACTCTGTAGCCACACTGTCTATGTTTTTGACTAACTTTCCAGCAGTGATCCTTCATAATAATTTTAGTAGGTGTACAGCCTCAGCTTGTTCCTGGCTTATGCTTTTTCCCTTGGTCGTGCTTCCTGGATTTACTTCCTGTAAATCTTTCCTTGTGGACTGATTACCTGTAATTCTCTCTGTTTAACAAACTTAAATTTTGGGGTTTCACTTCATTTTGTCCTGCATTTTAGTACTTAAATGCTTGTAATCACAATATTGCACCTATAATAAATGGTGGCTTTAAGTGGATTGAGGAATTACATTTACAGTTAGGTTTTAATACTTTGTCATTTTTGTCAGTAAAACAGGTAACATGTCTGGAGGTAATCATGAAACACATTGATCAAATCTGTAATTTCATTTTGAGAAAAAAGGAACACAGTAGTAAGTTTGGAAAAATTAACCCCTGGACATCCATGTAAGACGACTACAGTTGATGATTGCAGAATATTTTCTGTAATAAAGAAAAGCACCTTCCCACTGTCAATGCAACTGAAGAAAACTATTCATATCATTATTTAAACCTATACCACTTTACATGGGCAAATGTGGAGAGGTTATTATGAATACAAACAACTCTTGAGGCTACAGAACCGCTTAGATTAAACATTAGCTTTAAGCTTTATCTCATCTGTATAGTGGAAATTCACAACAAAGCCATTTCAAGACACAGACATGATCGATTCAAGCCAATTCATTGTGATTCAATTAAAATAAATCCATGTTAGTCCAATTTATAATAGCATTGTCCATACAAGCCAATTCTTAAAAAATAATTGCAGAGGTAAAAATAAGTTCTGGAGCATGCCTTCTTTGGTCAAATAAAACTAAGATAAACTTAAACCAGAGTGATGGGAAGAGGAAGACAAAACAAAACAAGACTTGCCATGGGCAGGTCTCAAAGTATTTTGATGGGGGACTAGCCAGGGGCACAGACTGAAAAAAGGGGGCATGTGTAAATAAGACTTTGTTTTGTTTATCTTTTTTCAAATGTCCAAGATTTCATGAAATAATAATTACAAATAAAATGGCCCTTTTACGGAAAAAACAAGTTAAGCAAAATATGTAAAAGCAAACAGCCAGTGACATGTTTACTTCACAATGATCCTGCATTGTATGGTTTAAATCATTGTTGTACAATCACTTGCTCTGAGCCAAACCAGCAGATTTATCAGTGTTGCTTTGGTATGCTTGTCTGTTTAACTTTGCACAGTCATCACATCTGGTGGTATTCTGATTTTAACATCCTCTTAAATATGAAATATAAACAGTTTGGAGAGAAAAATATTCTCAGTCATGTAGGCATTTGGCAAGATGATGCTGCATGAATGCTGCACTACGATCAAGAACATAGTAGTGATGTATACAAGAACATTACATGCGGTGTTCACTTACACTGCTGCATCTGAGAAATTTGATTGTCTATTCTTTGGGTGGTACCAGGCGGCAAGTCATATTTTAGGGGTGGCCCATGACCCCCCAGGGCACTCTTCTGGCCCCACCCATGAGACATCAGACTTGGTACAGTTCACAATGCAAATCATACTACATAATTTCAATTTCTAAACAAATGCTATTATGACCAACATTGTGTCAGCTTCTAAATTATCTTGTTTATATCTCAGTTATGATACAATAACTCTTGCAGCACTCAGTGGAAAATAAACAGCACATAAAGACACAGGATAAAGACCCGGCATTATACAATCATGCAATTTAAGCTGGCAGCATCCTATTCAGACTTAGTTTGAGGTACAGAGGAAGTCAAATCCTGACTACATTTCTTCATTCTGTTTAAACTGGCAACTGATGAGACCAGAAATCTGCTGACCACAGAAACCTAATAACAATGCAAAATGTTCACAGATGTCTCTTATATTTCCTTTTTAGTAGTTAAAAGAGCTGAACTAGCTACATACATTTAACTAGTTTTAGTTGTCCTGTGCTGTGACTGGACTCAAGAATAATTTAGTACACTGAAACGTCTGTTATTATCCCGGTTATCCTTTATTTGCTGTTTATATAATCTAAAAAAAATGCTGTTTTAATAATATAATGTTTACATTGGCTTCCCTCTCTGAACAACAATCCCTAAGTTATGACAACAGGTTTGAGAAAGCCCCTTTAGCTAATCATTTAGTTTTCTAGGCCTATTTAGATGCAAATGGTAAAATCAATTTCCATTGTAAAGCCTCTTTAAAACAAACAAAAGGTTGCATCAAAGTCCTGTGCAGCAACAGAATGTTGGAAAGTGAAAAATAATCATTTGTAAAACAAACAACAGATTTGACCATGTCATTTTTTCAGGTAATGTTCTTGATTTTTGTCCTCTGGTGTATTCAGAATAACTCAGCCACACAAGAGACAAACAAACAGAGTGGAGGGGAAAGATTATAAAGACCTCTTTGTGGTTTGCTTTTCCAGCAAAAGCAGAGCAGCAACATTTTCTATGATCCACAAATGGAAACACTCAATAATGTAGCCAGATTACTCCCACAAAAATCATAGAACTAGAAAACAATCGATTAGAGAGACATGGATGATTAATGGCTTCTTGTTGCAAAGACATAGCATGCACTGGATGGCTTTTACACAACAGCAGCTGAATGAAAAGATAAGCTTTGCAACCAGGAGAACTATGCAGTGATCTATATATATTTCTATATATACAGTAAATGTAACTATTAATGATACTATTACAACAGCACTTCCTACGACTGACTCAAAAGTATTTTTTTGAGTCAGGGCAATATATATTTCTATATAAATATATATCTCTTTATAAATATATATAATATAGAAATATATATTTCTATATTATATTTATTCAGTATATCATGCGTTCTGCAGTGCTGCACTCTAGACAAGGCAAGTTTACAGCGCATTTCATGTATAAATGCATGTTAATGTAAATTGTTCCTAGCTTACAAATCTGGAAGCTTCTGTACTGCCAGATTATTTAATGTTTTTACTTTTTACCTTCTACGTTTTAGCAAAAAAAAAAAAAGTACTATGTCTCCACGAAGAGAGAGTCTGACAGTAGCAGATGGTGAATGGAGCTGCTAGGGATTCCACAGGGTGGCATGCAAAGGAAGATTGCACACACTAATTACTAAAAGACATATCTGACTGGTATTTGGGTTAAGTGTGTCACCAGATTGGTCTCTGGGCTTCGTGCAGATGTTGTATAGCAAATGTATGCCAGTCAGCTTTGTTCTTATTGGCTAATGTGACATACTGGAGGGGGGGGGGGGGAGCGGAGTGGGAAAGAATCCAGACTAGGACCATTACAGTTTGTCATGATAATCATATGTTATAAATCCAACTGGGTCTGTAAAGTGCATCTGTCTGTCGGCATGCAATGGTCAGCAACCAAGTTGTATATTGGTTAAGTCTGACTGGAAATCACTGCATTCATCAACGTACTATCAACCATAATTATGAGTGGAAAACAGCCTGAGAGAACAACTCTCACCAACCTCCTCTATACATGTGTGTTCTTTATTATAACAAAAAGAATATTAACATCACCGCTGTCATCTTCTTTTCTTTGTCATCTTTCTCACTAAAGGGATGCATCTCGAAACGCAGTGAAAATTCCCTAGAAGGGATTTGAATTAGTGTGGAAATATATATAGGCATGCATCTGTTTTGTTCATAAGTGTGTCACTGTGCCGGTCTACCAACATCTGTGTGTTGTATTTTTTACTGTGTGGATGTGTGTGTTGTCTTACCTTCTGTAGAAGCTTAGCTCCGGAGTATCTGGCAGACAGAGCAGCTAACTCTTTTCCAAAGGACACAGCCCACTGCTGCACACTGGACAAAAAGAAAATATGAAGAATGAGATGCGTGAAGCTGTTAATGTCAGAAAGAAAGAAAAAGATCTGAAGTACAAAGCTTATTTCAGCATAAATAAAACCATTTGTTACAACCTAGAAACAAATTTAGTAAATAAAGAAAAACACTGTTGACTTCCTACATTTAGCTTTTTTTAAGGTGAAATGAAGGTCTCTAACTCTAAAATGCTATAAAATGCCTTCCTTTTCAGGGTTAAAAACTTAAGGAATTACAGTATAAGTAAACTTTTTCATTGTCAGAAGTAGCAAAGTTCTATCAATTGCAAATATTGTGATTCTGAATTTGAAAAAAAAAGAAAGAAGAAAAGTCTATGAATCATCCTCTGATCACAAGAAAGTGTAACCTAAATGAAAAATACATGTCAGCATGTATTTTTGATGAGATGATAAAAGGTTCTTGTGCATTCACCAATGAAGGAAGGAAAACAGATTACTTTGAATGTGATGGTGGCAGACACTCTGCAAGGTCAAGAGGTTACTCTATGATCTGCAACATGCAGTAAATCTACAAAGCCTCTGTGTGAATGCAGTTGAGGTAAGGTAATAGAGTACAGGATGTGACAGATGGCTCAACCTATGGGGAGTCAGCCAGCTTACTGTTAGTTAGCAGGCGAGGATGTAGCAGTCAGCCTGCCACCCTCAGCTCTAAGAACAGGCTAGTAATTTGTAGACTTGTTGATATATAATCATTGCAAAATATTACTGTGTTCACTCTCAAATGTGAGTGTTGATTATATTACAGTCATGTAAGACAGAAAGTACATCCCCTTTTTGTATCAGGAAATAATCCAACAAATCCCATGTTCCTTGCCAGGTCTTAAAATTAGGTCAATTTAACAACAAATAAACAAAACATGACACATAACATTGTGTCAGTGTTTATTTAAAATGCAGAAGTTGTGTGTGCAAAACAAAGTACAGCATTATAGCTTCCATAGGTATTAAGACGATACATATTAGTCAGGTGTCGCTAGTTATATGTGCTTGATTAATTGGTCATTAGTAAGTGTAAGCACCTCAATGAAATCAAAGATTTAGCAGCTTGTTGGGCTGGAGCATTCAGCTGTGTGTTAACACGGTACAAAGGAGGAAAGACATCAGCAGTAATCTTAGAGAAGGAACTGTTGCTGCAAGTTCCCCCAAAGGTAAGAACATGCAATCTTCAGAGAATCTCCAAAAAACGCAAAGAGATACATCTCAGACTCTCCAGGTCACAGGTAGCATGTTACATTTTGAAGTTCCTGACAGTAAAATTAGAAAAAGACAGAACAAGATTGTCGTGTTTGAAAGGGTTGCTATAGAAAACCACTTCCTTCTAAAATGAACATAGCAGCACAGCTTAGGTTTGCCAAGTTGCATCTGAAAAAGCACCATTACTTCTGGAATGATGTCCTTTGAACAGAGGAGACCAAGGTGAAGCTTTTGTTTCATAAAAACCAAACAGACAAATGCTTCATGTCAAGCACAGTGTGGTACGGATGAGGATTTAGCTGGTTTTTGCATCCACAGGACCCGAACACCTTGAGTCGACCAAGAATGCCTCCGTATACCAAAGTATTGGCGAGTTAAATGTGAGGCCATCTGTCTGACAGCTAAAGCTTGGCGGAAACTGGGTCATGCAATATGACAATGATCCCAAACACAACAGCAAATCCTCGACAGAATGACTGAAAAAGAAAAGAATCCAAGTGTTACAATGGTCCAGTCAAAGTCCGGACCTCAATCCGATTATGGGACCTCAACAGAGCTGTATATAAACAAATGAAGCAACTTTGAAAAGAGACAGTCCAGCACAAATGAAAAGAGTCCAGGTTTAAACTGGTTTCTACATGGTATCCACATAAAATAAATTCATATCAAACATTTTTTGTGTCTGACATCACTCATACGGCTGAGACAGTTCTTCATGTCAGATCAAGGCTGAATTATTGGCATTGATAGAGGACTGTGCTCTCTGAGTGCCCTTTCATTAATTAGCATTAATTGTTCCTTATATAATAGTAATAATAGTACTTGATCAAATGAATACATAAAGTTTATCCAAGACTATGTTTATTAGATGCGGGGTCCGGTTGGAAATTTGAAGTGGGTGTGGATAACGTGGAGAAGCGTGAAGCCAAAAGTTCTTGTTTCCACTGATGTGAAAGATTTAACAAGGTTGAGGTTAAATCTACAGTAAAATGCTCCAACGTATAACTCTTGAATCTCAACCATTACACCGGGTTCATATTGTTCAGGCTTAGTAGTATCAGAGGTCAAAGGTGGTGTACTCTCTGGGCAGGTTACCAATCCATGGGGGGGCCAACACAGAGACAAATGGAACTAATCCTCTCTCATGGTCAAGTTAAAGTCCTCCAATGAACCAATGCTGCATGTTTTTTGGCTGTTGGAAGAAACTGGAGAAAACCTATATGAGCACAGGGAAACAATAAAAACTCATAGAAAAATCCCAGCTAAGACTCAAACTGAGACACTTCTTGCTGCAACTAGCCACCAAATGACTGTGCCACCTGTGGATTATCACTGATCTGGTTTACTCATGGCAAGAAAGTGGCGTTACAGGAATGTTCCAGTCATAACACTGTTAACTTCCGGCGTCACAGGGGCTCTGCTGCCAAGTCCACCCCTGGCAGAGTTGCACGGTTTGTGCCCAATGACCCCTGTTAGCCTGTTAACTCTACTGTCTGAAAGAGCTTTAATCCTCACCCACACCAGCCAAGTGACGGCATATATAACCTTTAAGCTGTATATGCTACTTGAAGGTTTTTGCACCTATAAGATCATCAGATCCATCATGCACAAAACCTGAAAGCATGTGTCACCAATATATTACAAATATATGAATAGTATTTATTCAGTGCAAGTGTAATGACTTATTTCTGTCCTTCTGAAGTCTGAACACATTCATTCTTGGTCTCTCTCACACACAAACACCATGTTAATAGGCATTTGAAGACTGACAGCATCATATTGATCTGTTAGTATTTCTAGTCAGCAGGACATTTGAGAGCTGTTCAGGCAAAAGAGCTTCGTCCTGCTGTTGGAGAGTAAACAAACATTAAAAAATGTCCATCTGAGAAAAACGGACCACTTTTCTGACAAAACAAACGGTGAAGTGCAAATTTTAAAATTGTTGAGGATAAATTGATTTTGACAACTGTTTTTTAAACGGTTTGTTGTGGTTTTCATCTCTCTGCATCTCCTCCCTGATGGCAGAAGCTGGACCAGACAGATTTGAATACAGAATAGTCATGCTAGTATATGTAATGACAATGTGACATAACCCCTGATCCAAAAATACAGTTGTTACATGTGCAGAATGCAACTAAAGTACGCAAAAAATTCTAGACAAGAGTAAAGGATGGCACTATATGTCACTCTAAAAGTTGTCAGTTGTAAGCATTGACGAGCAGTATCCCCTGAGTTTCATGGGCTCTGGCTTTTATAGTGTGGTGATAACAATCTGGATTTGTCCCTCTCTTCTTTAGCCAGGAGGACAGTTTATTCAGCACAGAACAGTTTTCTTACTTTGCTTCAGTCCATCATAAACACAATCAGGTTCAGAAAAGATGATGCCATTTGTGGCTGTAATTGTCTCTGTAGGTATTTTTCTTCTGAATGAGGTGACAAATTGTGTCCACTGACAATTCTTTAGAGGTATCCATGAAGCCAACGCAGTGTGATTTCCACTGCAGAGTCTGTGTGTATTTATTTCAGTGCTGTGTATCAGGAGGTCATGGTCACTCAGTCTACGTGTTTGGTCTTGTCCCTCAGGTAATGCGACCTGCCAGGATTGTCTGAATCTTCTAATGAGATTATGCACCGTAGATAATGAAATCCGGAAAGAAGAGATGTTATTCTTTACCTGTTGAACTAGTGCAGTTGCAAATGTTTTCTATCAGAAAGTGAAGAGTCCCTTCACATCTTTACTGCCGAAATCCTGCAGAGGGGGACATCTTTTGGATGCTTTTTTTCTTAATACCCAGTCATGATACTGGACCTTGGATAATTAATCTTATTATATGTGAGGGTTTTATTCGTTTTTTTCGTTCTCCAATACAATTTTTCCAGTATGTAATTACACCAGTAGCCTATATATGTTTGGAAACTGCTGAAACTGAAACATATGTTTTCAGAAGCAAACATTTAATCACATATGAAAAAGCACTAATTAATAAGAAATAGCAATTTTTTGGTAATTTCTCATTATCAGTAGAAATATTACAGAATAACTTTCAAAGAATTAGGAAAGTAGATCAGCAAAGACAAAGAAAAAAATGTCTAAAATATTCCACATACGTCAGTGAGGAAAGTGAGAATGTCTGCGCCAATTCATGAGGTTTTTAACCACACACATTGGGCTAGAAAAAGAAAATCCCTAAACTCTGTTGTCTACACTGTGCGGAAATTGGGACTTTCTATAAATAACAACACAATAAGCAAATTTAGAATTTACTATGAACTGTTGAGGTAGATCACCTCTGCTACTAAAACATATCTAGCTATGCAGTTCAGTTAAGTTTTAAATTTCCCAGTTGACTTATTGCTACAAAATGGGTTGAACTGGCAACCACTTGTATCTTTTTTACAGCATCAACTTATTATCTGTATTTTTCTGCAGCAGGAGAACGATTTAGGATAGTTTTACAGGTAGCTGGACCCAACAGGTGGACAGATGGCCCATATGTATCTTGAGTAATCAGCTAAATTTGAAGAAGAAAAAAAAACACTCACTCTTATTGATTCATCCATCTAATGTGTGGATTTAAGAAGGATGATCACATTGTGCTTGTGTATACTAGTGTGGACAAGGGTATACACACAGAAATAACCATTAAAAAATTTTTAATTATGGAACAATATGTTTGGTCTCATTGTGTGTAGAGAGAAAAATCAATGTTTTTTTTGTGTGTTTGTTAGTTTTCCCCCACTGTTGGCAGGCTTCATAAAGCTTTACACTGACATTAGATCCTGACTAAACAAACAAAAATAATAAAGTCAAAGTATTCCATAGCTGTTGTACTCACGTTTCTGGTGGGATCTTCATTTGCCCATCCACTATCAGGCATAGTGAGAGGATAATCCACATAAGCATCATCAGCCTCCTTCTGTGTGGCCCACTTCTGTCTGATTTAATGGCATTCCCGGCGTTTCCCCCTGTCCAGCGGCTCATCCCTGCAGCTGCTTCCATCTGCATCAGTCCAGTGACCGCTGCAAACTTGTACCAAGAGAAAAGGTTGAGACTAAGGTGAATAAAAAAGTAAAAGTTGTCCAGTCATAAAGCACATGCACAGAAATAGAAACTTTAAAGATGCACTAATTGTAAACCCTATGGAGTAGATATTCAAGTAAAAATTCAAGACAGATGAGGTTGGTATCTACTGTGTCAAATGGCACAGATCAGGAGCAACGTCTGCATTAAATGCAGGAAAATGGCCACAAACTTCTTCATGCAACTCTCACCTTGCAAACCAGCTTTTTTTTTTTACCTCCCTCTTTCTTTTCAACATTATAAGATATAAGAAAAAGCATTCAAATATCACTTGTACATTTTTTTGCTAGCAATTAGCTATTAGCAAACAGTTGCTAATTTACTTAAACAGCAGCAGACTACAGTTGTTTTAGTTCTCCATGAACAACAGAAGGAAACATCAGGCTCTTTGGGCGTAAACGCTTCTGTATGTTCCCTAGCTAGCTGCTAACTTGGCTTCCTCTTTGGTTAAGTATCATAAAGTCAGTTTTTAAAGCTTGTAACAAATGTAAGGATGCAATTCTTTAGCAACAATATTGGACAATTGAACAAATTTGGGCATCATTTTTTAACACAACACCTCAAAATTTAGCTATTTAGCTCATAAAGCTAAATAACTTGCTAAATAACTGCAAAGAGTTCCCTTACCAAAACCAAAGAGGGGAAAAGAAAAAACACTTTAAAAAAAAATCTGTCTCAATAAAGACTTTTTTCTTTTTAAAAAAAAGAAAGCTTTTTTTTTATCCTTGAACTAAGTGAACTACAAGGACCCATACAGTCATTTTTTTGTGTGTGATGAAGAAAATCTCAAACTCCATTCAAGGATTTAAAAAGAAAAAAGATCCTGAAAGGTGACGAAACTCAAGTTACAACAGATGTTTGAATTGAGACTAATTGGACTTTATGATTTATAATGAGTAGTTGTAATCTATACGTGGGAAAACTATGGTGCTCAAACAATCTAACGGGGAAAAATCCTATATTTTAAAAAAGGAGGAATATTTAAGCACTACATAAGCACTGATGGTACTCACTCTGTCATGTTGTTGATGCTCAAAATGGCATGTTGATCTGGAAATTCAAATTTAACCAATGAAGAAAAGAAATATCAAATTGTATGATTTGATGTCAGCTGAGCTGGATATTCCGGCCCACAGAATAGTTTACAAAGCTTTTGTCTCCAGTTTCAAAGGTCACTTCTGTGCACAAGAGGTCACAATGAAGTCTCGCCATCATCCTACACCTCACTCTCCAGGACTCTTTAATCTCATTTGTGTTACTCCCATTATCCGCTTCTCTCTCTCATCCTTCCTCTCTTGGAACCAGGAAGAAAAGAGAGTGACCAACAACTTGGGACGTCCCGGTAAACTTCAGTCCTCACGCCAATTCAGTCATTTTCAGATATATTCCCAGAGCGGAAACACACACACAATAGATATCCAGAAGAGATGCTGTGGTTTCAGGTTCTTCCTCTGTTCCTTCTGCTGACCTTACGTCTTCACAGGTTCAAAACCAGAATCACACGGCTCAAGGAGTTGAACATGCTGGGAGCAAGATGAGTGGACTGATGTAGGGATGGGTAGATAGATAGATAGATTGTGGGACTTCCTTTCTCTCTAGAGTATCTCTTCCTCCTTTTCAGCACCAGTTTATACCATAATCCTGGCAGGATTAAACCCCTCCTCCCTCCATCCCTCCTTTTCTCCCTCCATCTCTCTTGCGCTCTACTAACACATTCACACAATCTCTCTCTCTCTTTCTCTCTCTCTTGCCTTTATCTTCTCACAATCACTCTTTGACCCAGTGTCTTTTGCGATCTGCTTTTCTGTGTAGTTTTTTTTCTCTTAATCTTTCTCATCAGACTTTGTTTAGCCTGGCGTTTTCTCCATTCTTCTCTTAAATACATTCCTTTCTCAATATAATTCTCCAATTCTTACCCTGTGTTTCCTTTAACTGAGAACATGAGATGGAGGAATAATAGGCAATTGTAATAGCGGAAATGGGCTGATGGCAAGAAGAGGAAAGGAAGGAAGCATGGAGAAAAAATAAAGGAGAGGAAAGAGAGTTGTGGTTGAGGAGGAAGACTTGCCAATGCAGTCTTTTAGTGCAAACATACTGAGACACCTAGTGGACTATCACTGCCTCACACACTTGCATGGAGAACTTTAATCTATCAGCTCCGTCCGTATATGTGCCCCTTTTTGCAGATTTGAAAATGCTCTCCCATCTTTAGTTAAATCCTTTTCTGTATTACTGATTGAGGTCATCTGCTGTTTCACATCCATGTTACAAGCCATTTTAATCATCCAAAGTGAAACCCATATTGATACATTTAGTAAGGTTATTTCCCTGCAGGTGCATTCAAACAAAAACAACAGAATAAACACAGTACTGGGTATATTTTGATTTTAATGTTGCTTCATCACATCTGAGTGAAAATTCTAATAATGTGAAAATGACTGACATAAAGCCTAAACTTAAAGTGAGAAAACTTGTGATTATTTTACCTCTGTTGGAATGTGGCGATCTTATAACTCCAGAATCTGGGCCCTGGCTCCATCCTGACAATACTTAACCCCACAGAGTCAGGATCATCACAGAGTACCTCCAGAATTTGGGAGTGGAGAGGATGGAATGACCTACCGTGAGTCTAGACCTCAAACCCATTGGACACTTGTGGGATCAGCTTGGGATGCTGTACCAATCTGGTTGATCTTCAAAAACTCCTGGTTGAGGAATGGGATACCATCCCACAGCAAAATGTGAGCAGGCTGGTGACCAGCATGAGGAGGAGGTGCAAAGCTTTCATATGCTACTGAGGTCCCCCACTGTTATAAGTCCCTTATAACTGTGGGAGAGTGCAATAATATAATTCAGCAAGAACAAGAAGCTCAAACAAGAGTGATTACCAACAGGAGAATATTGCAGGGGATTCTGACACATTTGAATGTGAATGTGTGTCCATGTGTGTATGTATTTTGTTCCTGATCAGTTCTGACCATGAGAGTGGGTCTGGTGATGGGTAGGGGAGTTTCTAAGGGGGAAAAAAAGAGGAACATACCAACTGTCAGATCTTTTTTTTTGTTTTTTTTAGATTTATATAGAAAAGAGCTGTTGTGACATTTCCTCCACCGAGAACATTTCATGTTTGCTCAGGTGGGGTCACATTGTATCACTCCATTTAGACAGTCGCCATCATTTCATTTAACTACATTTCTGACTTACAACACAACTACATTTTGCACCTGTAGTTCAACACTGTTATATACAAGATATAAATCTGGACTCAAAGACTAAAAAGTATTGAAATTATTATTTGGAAGAGAAAGTTACACATTTACACATACAGTACAATAAACATACTTTTCCTTCAGAACGCATTAATCAGGGGCATGATTTTGTGAATTCACTTTGGAGGAAAATTATGTAATGCCTAGGGGATTATCAACCCCCCCTGCTTTTCTCCATTTTGTTTAAGTTTTATAACTAATGTTTCCTTTTTCAGCATTAAATTTTCTGAGATGATTTTGCAATTTGTCCAGGGGGTTTGTGTTGTACGAAGACACACACACACACAGACATGCAGACAGCAAAACATCTGCTCATGCTGTTACAGAAATGAAAATGCAATAAAACAATCTGGCTATGCTCATGAGGCAATAATGCTGCCGTGAATGCAGACAGGGATCAGTTTAATGGCAAACAGCTGAGATGCTGAGTCCCACACAGACGGAAAACAGCAAACGGAAAAACAAATATACAACACACGTTTATCCATGCACGCACACTAAAAGTACGACTCCCCCACTGACCCATATCTCTCATGGTGAGGATGACATATTAGCCCCTCTTCCTCCAACACTCTAAATAAATTGGACTCTGTACCGTGGAAAGCTGAAAATATCCAAACTTTTAAATCTCTAGGGATGGAAATATGATTACGAGGAGTAGATGATTTAGAAATGAGAAAGATTTATAACCCTCAAGACAAAGTGGACTAATTTCCAATGAAACTAACAGATAGCCTGAACGAGAAGATACCAACAGGATGAAAAAGGACTGTAACCCACAAGCACTGTAACACATATTTACAGAGGAAATCAATTTACTTACCAGAAAAGATTAACTATAGTTTTAACTTGTGTTTGACGTGGGCAACTCCACTATCTGAAGCTTTCAACTCAAATCTTTAAAAGGTGTAGTGAATTTTTTTTTTTAAATCTTTGAAAAAAAGAAAAACAAAGAAGAAACAAAGAGAAAAATGCTTAATCCGTTGGCTTCTGGACATTCAAAGTTAAACCAGTACATGTAGACATGTACATGACTTCATCCATTTGAGAGAACCGTAGTAGCAAAAGTGGGTTGAACTCCACCTCTCTGGACATGGATGCACACACACACACACACACACACACACATACTCGAATACATTGATTACTCTAAGCCAGAGCTAATAGTCAGCCTTTACTTTTAGCTCCATCAGCTAAACCAATGGTGTGGAACCTCCTCAGTTTCAGTGGGAAGAATGGGTTTTACTTCCAGAAAGAGAAGAAGGTTTTTGCAATATTACACAAGAAATATTTCAATGTGTAATTAAAAAAAAAATCTAAACTGCTCTGGTTTTTAACCTTACCTTTGATGATTGATAATAATAAAATAACTAGTGTCCGATTCCAGTGTGGGTCGAGAGGAGGGAATGTGAAGAAAGGAAGTCGAGGAAGCTACATATACCCAGTGTTGAAAAACAAACAAAGCTGAAGACTGCGTCTCCTCTGAACTGTTTGCCATGTTTCCTACTCCTATTTACTTCCCCAGACTGCTAGAAAGCTGCCATTAAGAGCTCTGATGAAAATAAGTGATATCAATGGACCGGTGAAAAGTAACACAGAGACCGATGCAAGAAAAATAGAGTAAATGATGTATTTCTGCAGTGGTTTTCCTTTTGGCATCATGCTGTCTTTCTTGCATGTAAGCCAGGGACAAATACACATGCCTTTTTCCTTCATATTCTTTTCACCAGAATGAGGGAGATGGGAAGGAAAGCACACAGAAGGCTGGAACTGGACAGGTTTAAATCAGAAAACTATCTCAAAACAGAGACCACCGAGTACACGATATGTTTTTGATCATGCCTAAATAGTTTATACTTTGTGCAGTCGAGATTCTCTCATCTGTGCGGGTTTAAAACTGGATGTTTTTATGGAAACAAAACTTTTTTCTGTTGTTGTAGCATGTTTTTTTTTTTATGGAATTACAAAAATGTCCTTTTCTCTCAGAGAAGGCACTGCTACCAAACTGCCTTGTTTGATGTCCAGGCTCTTCTTCTCACCCACATCAACATGAAACATTAGCTTCCTAACCACCAGTGGTGAATCTGACTTGTGATGCTGCGTTGCATTGCTCTGCCGCCCCTCTGGCTTAAGGCCTCTCTAATGTGTGAACTGTAGATCATTTGTTCTTTAAAGGCAATAATAAAGGAAATATTCGGCACAAATCTTGTGAATTCATTGCAGGTCCCTCAACTAAATTGGCCTGAGATGCGCGACAGGACAAGCTTTAAAATAAAAAATAAAAAAGTGAAAACCATACTTTTATGTCAACATGTCTATTATTGGCTTCTGTTGTTTATTGGTCATAACAAGAAGAGCGATTTATAATAGGAAAAGCTAACATCGTGAGTGGAATGAATTGGAAAAGGCTCTGCTGGTCATGTAAAAACCGCTGATTAATTAAAGTGGATATTATGTCAAACTATTGATTGTGGTAGAACAAGGACATAACGTGATATCAATGGGAGCACATTTTTAGTGATTAGTGGACAATGCTCAAATGAAGACTCAGTTAAAAATAAATAAACCAGGCAACAGTAGAGGTGGTTTTACAACATTTAATAGCCAGTTAAAATATATATTCCAGTTTTGACAGCAAAACAATTCACACAAAAAGAGAAAAGTTGGGTAGAAATGTTTCTAATAACAGTTCAATGTTTCATCACATCTTAGAAAATGCTTGGATGAGATATTCAGAGCTAAAAACAAATCAGATCTGAAAATAATGTCAAATAAAATAACTTGTCTTTCATTTCAACATGCTGTTTATCTTTATTAAAAGCCTGCTCTTTTTTTTCCACAAGTACAAAAATAGGAACAAATTTTTTTCTTTTCTTTTTTTCATAAAATATATTCTGTTTTTTGTTGCTGATGCTGCTGGTGTCCGGTTGCTACTGTACAGACTGGCTATGTACAAGTTTAGAGAACAAGGAAAGCACAAACTGTAAACTGGGAAAAATTAGGATGTTTCAACTTCAACTTTCCTGCTAAGCCGAATGAAACCAAATGAAAAAATAACCAGAATTACAGTTTAAATGAACTGAAGTTAAAAGTTCCTTCCTCCCTTTGATTACAGTTTTTGAAATGGCAACTGTAAAAAAAAAAAAAAAATATTATTATTTTTACAGGAAATGTTAAATACCTTTTTTGGTATTTTATATTTTGTGTATGTAATAATTGTAACCGTTTATTCAACTGGATTCTCTGTTATTAAAGTAATTGAAATTAAAATATTGATTATGTCCCACGATTTCTGTATGCCGTTTGTTTAAAAGAACTACCATTGATTTAAAAAATACTTAAATTCAAGTGACAGGTGTGAAATATAAACTGTAACCCCTTCTGATAAAGACGATCTCAACTTTAAAAGTGTTATGCAAATTGATAAAAACAAAGGTACACCTCCAATTTAGCTGTGTGAGGTGGTGTAGGTTGATATTTCTGATCTTTTCAAGCTGGATCAATACAGAATCATTTTTTTCTCCATCTGAATAGAAGAGAGGAAATAAGACAAACAAAGCACCAATTATGTTACAAAGTGCTTTAAAAGTAAATTCCTCTCCAAGACAACTGAAAAGTGCTACACATCATAAATGAGATGGTAAAAGCCTGCTTCATATTCATTACATGCACAATTTTTACAAACAAATGTGAACATGTCGGGTGATAGTTAGTTAGTTGAACAAAATGCCAATGCTGATATTTATCACTGCTGGTTCTGATGGTAATAAAGCAAAACTGACAACATACCATCTTAACATCAAAGCCCAGTGTGTAAGAACTTAAAATATCTCAAATCAAGCTTGAGCATTCCTTTAAAGACTAGGAAGACTTGAGTCTGAATGTTTGCTGGTGCTAGAGGGGAGTAAACTGTGACAGTGAAGCTACATTTTCCTCCAAACTACATGTGAGATTCAGGATGAAATGAAACAATAAAAAAGTTGAGTATTTCTTCTATGGAAAAATATATTTAGAATTTAATTCATTTATTTATTTATTTTGTTCTGCGACTACACTCTTGGCTAAGAGGAAATGAGACAGGCTGACTGTGCAGAGGTGATACCGTGAGTTTTTTTTAGATGAAGAAATGGTACATTCATATCAATTGTCAGAACGTGTCTTTGGAGAGAGACTGCATTGTCTTCAGTACTTGCTGCTGGAGCCGTTAGCGAAGCGGCTGATGTATGCTTCGTAGATGGGGTCCAGGAAGGAGCTGTCAGTCTGAAACACAGAAGAATGTTTCTAACGCCTTGTTGAATCTATGCCATCAAGAATGAAGGTAGCTTCAACTAGGTCGTTTTTCCACATTCAAACCTTAACAACACTGATAAAATATACAACATGAAATCAACAAATGGCCATTACATGAAATGAATTCCTTTCTTTTCTTTAAGAAAAAACTAAAATCTCTTCTTTACCTGGATCAGATGCAGCAGAGTGGCCTGAAGCTGGCTTCTGGAAAGGACAGTGACCTCTTTCTGAAGCGAAGGTCTGGACACTGCTGAGGGAGGAGGGCAGCTCTCCTGAGCAACCGCTGGCAGCCCACTGGTAGCCTTAGTCTGAATAAACACACTAGGAGAAAGAAGCAGAGTGGGGGCCACAGTAGCTGGTATCCGCTGGGGGGAGATGACCTGTACAGATATGAAAAGTTATTAGAACTCTAGGCAGTTTTTGTTGTTAAGAAGTTATCAACCGTGTTCACTGTTTCGGATTTAACCTTTTTTTTTCTCTCCAATAACAAAAAAAAAAATCATTACCTGAAACTGCAGTGCAGCTTTTTGTCCTGCGGTGGCTGCAGTCGGGGATGGGAGTGTGCCCAACGATGAGCTAGCACCCTGATTTTTATTGGGAGCAAGGAATCGAGGTGCCAGACCTGGATATGGTCGAGGTGGATCATGAGAACTCATGCTTTGTTCCTGCTGGACCAACTGGAGTTTGGTTAGGAGCTCATGAGGTGACACCACACCTTGCATCTGGGAAGACAGACCTGATGAGAGACAATAAGGGATTCAATTATTATAATTATTCTTAATGCATTTGGTGGTGGCAGCATACCGTACAATCTGATGTTATACAAAAAAAAAAAGTTGATCCAGGTATCCTGGGTATTTGTTAATGTTGATTCCAAGTAAGATTTCCCACCTGTTCCCAGCGCAGTTGAAGCTGTCTGGCTGTTGTGCTGTGATTCGGTCTGAGACTTCAAAAGGCTGAAAAACAGTTGCGGGTCTTGTTGCACTTGAAGGTGGGAACATGACACAGAGTCAGAGATTGCAGGTTTGGAGGGCAAGTGAGGGTTTTGCTGCAGAGCAGGATGGTTGGAGTCGCAGGGAGAAGCAGAGGAAGAAAAGGAGGTGGCAATTGGAGGAGGTGGATGGCTTTGCAAAAGTCTCTTTATTGGGTCAGGCTGAAGCTGCTGCTGCTGCTGCTGCTGCTGTTGGAGGTGATGATGATGGTGATGCTGCTGATGGTGATGATGGTACATATGGTGATGGTGGTGGTGATGTTCGAGCGGCACCCCGTTGTCACACAGCCGGTTCTCAGGGGACTCGGACAAAGTCTGAAGTGCTCCCCCGACACCCTTCTGTCCCTGCATGAGCTTGGCGATGGCCGGGCAGTGCTGCGGCTGGGTTGTCAGCTCCTGATTAGGAATGTTGGGGCCCTGCTGTATGATGACATCGGTTCTTCCCTCTTCCCCGGCTATTGGTCGGACACCTTCAACTGAACTTCCAGTGAGGGCTACATGTCCTCCAGTGGTGGGAACACTTCTGCCCGAGTTTACGGTGTCATCGTAGGTCAGTGTGCGGGCTACAGGTGGACGAGCAACTTTCTCTGTCAATGAGGGAACAGCCACAGCAGGGACAGGGTTAGAGGAGTGGTGATGGTGATGCTGATGCTGAGAGCCAAAGAGAGTGGCCAAAGAGAGAGCCTTGGGCTCTGGACCGTCACCGTCCTGGATTAGAAGACACACAAAAAAGCAGAAACATGTGGCAGGCGTTAGATGACAACTGGAGGATCTAAAAGGTACACTTACTATATAAAAGTGTTTTCACGCAACAATGAATTAAAATGTCTAAGAAAAGGGCTGCTTATTATAAACCTGATCTTTAGAGGTCTTTCATGTCCCTTTAATACAAGATATAAATACAAATGCAGGACTGACAGGAAGTGGAAGTTATACCTGAGTGTTTGGTTTAACTGGTATTGGTTTGATCAGGTTAGGGTTTCCACACAGGACGCTGATGCCACCAATCTCCTTTGGCTCTGAAGTGGCCTTTTCAAGAGACATAAAAAAAGACAACAAACAGATGTACATGAAGAAGTAGAAATAGAGAGATTAATGGAAACATCACTGTCATAGAAACAGAGAAAATGCAAAATGGATAAGAAACTTAAAAAAAGTTAAACTCTGTATCTCGTCAGAATGAAGAAATATACATGTAAACATCTGGAATTGGCCATCATCTAAATAAGATGCTCTATTGGTTTCATTTTCTCCACAATCTACAGAAGTCTTTGGTGACCCTATACCTTGTCATACTCTGTGCGTGCTTTGGTCAACATCTGGATGATGTCCACTGCCTTTGCTTCATTATTTCCCCCTACTCCTTTTCTTCCTTCTCCACCAGCGGCTACTTCTCTTCCTCCACCTGGAGATAACCAACCACCCTGGGAATGAGCCAGGACCTGCTCCTGCTGGGTCAGACTGCACAAAGAAATTCATAAACAAACACAGCTAGGTCTGGATGTTTTACAACAAAATATTTGTTATTTGGACTGATAATTCAATCATATTCAAATTATACATGTGCTGTTAAATATGGGCTGAAATTAGGCTGAATATGAGACTAGAAATATGAAAGCTTTTAAATGTGTAGAACATTTGTATTTTCAGCAAATATTTCTTTTACTTTTGACCAGGACTCCCTGGAAAAAGAGTATTGTGTCTCAATGGGAATTTCTTGGGCAAATAAAGGGAACAAATTTAGGCTGGATACTCCAGATGCTGAAATATTAACTCATTACTTACATCTTCATTCTCTGAGCTATGCGTTGACAGTCTTGCTTATCATAAAACCAAATCCCATGGATAACCACTGGAGGAGGAAGACAGAGAAGGTTTAAAGCCAGGAAACAGCAGTGAACTTTGAAACAAATAATAAGCATCCAATTAAATGCTACGGTTTGCCATAATGATCCAATCACTGCCCTTTCAGGTTAGTAATGTGATCACCAATAAGGTCAGCAGACAACTAAATGAGAGTGTTGAGCTACCATATCCTTACAATCAAATAAATGCACAGACATGCAGTAGCTCAGTTTGGCTGCTTTGACTTCAGACCAGACTCAACCGATATGTAATTACAGACTGGTTGTGAACCCGGGGTTGAAAATGAGTCATTTCCAGGCCAGGCCAATGGGAACAGAAGCCAGCAGTGACATGATGCACTAAAACATGGGCCCCAGGAGCTTCTTGAAATGTATAAACATGATTAGGAGGGGAAAAAAAAACACTGACATGATTTGGTCACATATGTACAGAACAGCTAGGAATTGGGTTTCACAACAATATACAGTGAGTTTTACTAATTTCTCAAGTGTACACTGAAAGAGTCGACACTGTTGCATACATATAATTCCAGTCAGTGGGGAGAGATGCAATATATTTTGTATCCTAATGACAAATCCATCCTATGTTAAAAGAAACATATGTTCTTAAGCTCACACAATTCCACAATGTCTTAATGAAACATCTGCTTGGCACGCTTTGGTCAAAGCAGCTCAGAGAAAATAGCACATCAGGGCCTTTAAATTAGGAAATCTTACAATCAGCATTTTAGAAAGTAAAGTGACCCTCTCGCTACACTTCCCCGTCTTTTAATGTGGAATCACACGTTTGAGATCAGTGGAACTCAATAATTCTTGAAGTACATAACCTGAGAGCAAGCATTGGTAAGCTACAATAAAATAACTGAGCTCAGGAGACCACACACCACACTCGCAGAACAATACCCGACTGGTGATTTCCTTATCAAACACATATTTTACTTGGATTTCCCTGGTCTGCAGTTTTACCACAAACAGTTGGTACTAATCTTTCTTTTAGGGACAATGTCGTCATAAGTTACTTAACTGCAAGCTAGATGATTTATGTACAAGTCAAAAATCCCATTGTAATCCCTCTGTTGAAGATTAACCCTGAATTAACCCTGAGCTTCATTGTCATTTCATTCCCCTGAGCTTTAAGGTTTTAGAAGCTAAAGTTAAAAACTGCTGCTTTCAGGAACAAACACTTCTCAATATTACAATTTCTATATTTTTGTAAGGGCAGGTTCTTGATCAATGCTGCATTCAATGCCAAGTTTGAAATCAGAATTTCTCATTTTTAATCTGTATTAGCTTTGCGTAACATATTTGATGTATACCGTTTCTGGTACCAATTGCATGCGTTATGGTAAAAACTTTGTTGAAAAACCCTGTTGTATACAGTCTGACAGAAAAAAAAGTATAATTTTTTACATCGTATGTACCCTTCAATATCTTTCTAAAAATGAAGCAACTGAGCTTTGAGAGAGAGAAAGACAGAGAGACAGACAGACAGATAAATAATTTATTGATCCCAAGGGAAATTGTAAGATGTAAGGAAATTACAGATACCAAGAAAAGTATATAAACCAGAATCTAAAAATATAAGATGAAAGGAGCATAAACATGAGATTCATTTTCTACCCGCACAAAATGCAATTTGTGTCCTTGATTCAAGGTTGATAGACAGCTCTCAACAAGACAGGAGTACACCATCTGAGACCTCATAAGCTCACTTTAAGTTAATCTTGAGAGGAAAAAAATAACTAAACCCAAAAAAAGATAAAAGTGTTAAATATAGAAAAAATTTAAAGAAAAAAAATCATTTATAGAGAGAGAGAAAAGTAGATATCATTACCACGAATACAAAGAACATTCCCACACGAACACAGACCGCAGAGGTCAATGTGGATGAGGGCAGAGAGGGGGAGGCAGAGACATACACAGAGTTAAACTGAGCCTGGGAAAATCAGCCCTGAACCAAATAAGTAACTATAGTGGGAGACTGACTGGTGGAGCCAGAGCCACTTAGTGCTCAATGGAGATGAGACTGTTTGACAGAGACTGAGTGACACAAAGACACACATAGTTGAACCCAGACAGCTGGAAAATTGAGGAAAAATGAAAAAGACGGATAGAAAGAAGTGAGGTGCGCTACAGAGGAGATTATCAACTCCATCAGAATAGGAACATGCAGTTCTCAGACATCTTTAGCTGTCAAGAAATATTGTACAGACTGACTTTTGCTAATAAAAGACAAATGTTAAGCTGAAAGGACAGAAAGATGGCTAGAGAGGAATCTGTGACAATTCAGACAATTTCTTTGACCTGACCCCTCTCAGCCACAGAGAAGGAGAAATTCAGAGGACAAAAGTGAAGTGGACAAGATAAAAAGGTGTGAAAGGTGCTTTTAAGAGATTACCACAATTCCTGAAGCAAACAATCATGTGTTAGTTATCCTGACCTGTAAAGTCTCCATTTCAGTCAGACCGAGGGGTGAGAAAGAGTGAGACTGACAGAGGGAAGGCAGGAGTAGAACTATAACCAGCAGTAACACCAAAAACTGCAAGGAGAGAAAAGAGGGGGAGCTCCAGTCTGACCACTGGACACTGAAGGAGAAGGGCAGAGAGACGGGGACATTTAAAATGTGCGCCAAGGTCCGAAACCAACTCGTCTGGGAACTCAACTAAACGGCCCGTGTAGGAAGATAAAATCAGCAGGACAGCTACGAAGAGGAGCGATGACTTCAAAACCACAGCGACTCCAAAAACAGAGGCTTTTTTGTGTGGTTTAAACAAACCTTATTGGAAAACTCAGAGATAACCAAATCAATGGAGTCTGCAGGTGACCCACAACTTAAACCTTCAGGGACTTGGATGAACCAGACTAAACAGTGAGCACGTGAAACTGTTTTACAGAACCTCTTTAACCATGCACTGTTGGGACTTGTATGTATAACACGACTTAAATCGGAGGTGTAAACAAGCTTTGACTCTTAACTGTGCTGTCATGTGATCCAGAGCCATCACCACTGGGACAACTAATAGTATTTTACATATTTCGTGTAGTTTGAGTATAGTTACAAATGCAGACACATATATAAAGCAGCAGTGTAGCCCAAGATGGACTTCGAGTGGTTTAACTGCAGCATGAGGTCACATTTGTGAGGAAAGCTCAGAGTATCAGTCAAGAGCGGCTTTGCTTTCTTTTATCCAGTGAGTAGATTCCTGGAGGTTTGTCAGGGGTGACTGCTTCGACAGTAAAACATCCTTGCTTGGAATTATTGTTGCAAGAGAGGAGTCATTGCTGCCTTTATTTGTGGGAATGGAATTCATGACATTGGGGGAGGAGTATATTCTGAGATTAACAGCCTATGAAACATTCAGCAAAGAAGATATTATTGTGACAACTTTACTTAACTGCAGGTACCCTTTGTCACTGTAAGCTAAGTAAAAAGAGGCTGCACTTAAACTGCTGTGACAGCTAAATGTGCACCACTTGACTCAACTAAAAGGACTTTTACACAGTGCCACCGGCGCGCCTTTATCCTCCGAGGAAGGAAAAATCTCATCTGACTAAGCGTCACATCACCTTTGGCAGTGTTTTCATTGAACATTATATCAAAAAAGGAATAACTGGAGCTGTGACTCAACATCCATCTAAGCAAGTTGTGGATAGACTGAAAGAGGCAATTAGCACCAAGACGTGTGAAATCATGCTGAGAAGTCTCTTTCAAAGGAAACCTAAACATGAAAGGCTGGAGGAGGAACCTGAAGTCAGATTTAAGGGCTTGTTGGTGTCAGAGAAAGACCTGGGATATACATATGTCCGCCCTGGAGGTAAGACTGTGCCTACACAATATATAGATTTACAAATGACTAATGTTAACCAGAGGCCAGCTATCAATTACATCAAGTGAGCTGCACTCACCAGTTGAGCTAAGATGCACATCAGCATCTTAGCTTAACTGTGACAGCTGATTATACAAAATAATAGGAAAAATGTCAGAAATATAACTAGGCTGCAACTAAACTGTAAACCAGATTTCATGTACCACAGCCTGAAGACTGATTCAAATTGTTCAGGATTTAAAACAACATACAAAATTTAAAGCAGTCCCCCCGAGGTTAGGGGTCTAGCTCTTTAAGATAATAGGGCAACTGATACCAGACATTAAGCAATTACAGAAGGGAAAGTTAAAAGCCTTGTACCGTCTCCTGTGGACAGGGAAATAACATCTTCTTCAGGCTAAATTTCTCTTCTCTGAATCTTGCCCTGTGCTGTGTAGTATCACCACAATTTATTTTTAGCCTGGGGTGCCACTTTGTGCCAACTGCCATTCCAGGAAGTTACAGCAGCACCGAGGACTACATGTTTGTCTAATGATAAGACTCCACGACCCCTCCACCAAGAGGTCATAATGCACTGGGTTTGGCAGCCTTGCTAACAACTTACGAATCAGATGCTAGCCAAGAAAAACACATTTTCTGTAACCTGAGATGCATTTTCCTGCAAAAGCTCAGTAAAAGCTAACATTTCCCCACACTTTAATTGGGGGGGCTTGTGCTGCGGCCCAAGTTAGAGCACAAGGCGATGTTCCTCTGTCAATGTCCACTGTTCTTTTTTAAAAATCTAAATCTGGCAAAACCTTGCCACACATGTGCGTGTCTAGATTTAAATTTCAGGTCCAGCAATCCAACCAAAACCCCAGCAACTATGATGATAAAAATCACACTAATTACAACCATTATTCATAGCTCCTTTTTTGGGTGTTTTATTAAATGCCTTTAATCAGACCAATCAGTTGTAGCTTCCATTAGGTTAGGCCATTAGGTTTGCTGTGTATCCGCCCCTCTTTAACTTAGATAACCCGTGATCGTGCTTCAGTTTTGACAGAGGAAATAGTCATCAACTGTGTTGTGATTACTGGCTCTGTGTTTGCAAGATTTCTTCCCTTCCCACGATGAGTGAGTCAGCCTCACACTTAAAATTCATTCTCCATTACCGACGCTCTAACCAGAAGCCAGCAATATCACACACCATGTTTAATGAGCCCTTTGTGCCTTCAAAGCAGGTGCAAAATGTCTAAAAAAGGGCAATGAGGAGAGTTTGTCATACACAGTATTTCACTGAGCCTCAAGGAGGTTTATTAATGACTATGTGTCAGCTAAAAAAGAAAAAGCTACTACAGCATGAGGATCAAAGCACACATAAGGAATCCATTGATTCCACCTGCCTTTTACTTGGCCTGATTGGGAGTCCAACAGAGAGTGAGGCAGGGGGGGTCTGTGTGTGTGTGTCAGCAACTTCTGAGTAAGTGTGTGTTTAGATTATCAGAGCCTGTTGTGGTGTATCTAATCTCTGTTGGCTGCTTTTGTAGTGCTGTCAGACTCTTGTCCCGCAGGCACACTTAGCAATGTGATTGTGTGTGCGCGAGAGCTCTATGTAGGTCTCAGAGAGTCAGGGCTGATTAAATTGACTAAAATACCTCTGCTTAGCTCCATAAATGGTACTACTGGTTCCCACTCAAATGATCTATATACTGCCTTTTCATAATCTTTTATCTAACTTCTGAACTATGGCCAGTGAACCTGTCTTTTTTTGAGACACGATCACATTTCAGAGGCACAAGAATATGATCTCATTCAGCTTCTAAGGAACCAGGAGAATTACAGGAAGCCATAAAAGAACTCAGATCAGATCAACACAACACTTACAAAGGAAATGATAGCCATTTCCCATCATTATTGATAAAGTCAAAAATACTTTTTATTGCCGTTATAAAAAAAAAGATGCATCAAATAAATAGCAAAGCTTCATTAGCCACTCAGGTAAACTAATTTTTTTAGTCCAGTCGGAAAACATTGGCAGTAACAAGTATTACTCTCTTGACATTGTTCTCAACAGGTTTTTCTTATACAAAATTATTCATCATGGAAACAGATTCTGGTATCTATCTAGCCATTTATGTTTGTATAGCATAATACTAAAACAAGATTCACAAGTTATTAGCCCCCATCATACAAGCCCCTTATTAATCATGACTTTCACATTTAAAAACATATTCACTTATTCTAAATTCTCCAGTGTTTTGTGGTTTCACAAGACAATTAGCCACCCCGAACGTGGCTGAATAATATAAAAACATCAACTACAAGATCAGACTCAGGTGCTGCCATCTTTGACTCAAAGGGGCAGATAACATAAGTTTTTACTTCTTTCTGCTCATTTTCATTCAATATTTTTGTGGAAAATATGTTTGATTTGATTTTAAAATTTGTTTTGTTTT